>JAJMAG010000086.1:9145-80372 GCA_030564905.1 Geotrichum fermentans
TAGGCGTGTATAAATATCCATCCTCTCAGGACCTTCTGGTTCTGTAGGGCCTCGCTCCCTGAGGCCCTCCGCCTCCTGTTCTCTCATGATTAGCCCAACTGCCAAACATATCGGTAAGCCTAGCTCTATCTAGCTTAACCTTCCATAACCTATCTAACTAGCCTAGTTTAATCTATTTTGTCATACTGAGACATTACACTGAGTATAAACACATCACGTGACCTGTGGTTTTGAGTTATAAATCGCGACTGTCGGTGATTTTTCTTCGGTTTGTCGCTCAAAACGTATGGTGTTGGAAAGCGTTAAACTTTGTAAATGGAATCCTGTTTTATCATGATTGTTAAGCAAACTTGAGCGTGATTTAATGATTTATTTTCTGCCACAGTCAGAGTGAACATGTCAGAGCCTTTATGCCTCAAGACTACAGAGTGAATGCGCCCTTTTAACGCTTCACTCATTCGTAAACATGGATGCGGGTTTATCAATAGCCCAAACGCTGCCATAAAATTACGCCGTTGGAGATAATATCCTAAACAAGTTGCACTTATACTGGAACATCTAGGCCTTGAGATGATGAACGTTGAAACTTGATGGTCGTTTCGCGGGGTACCGTCGCTTCTAAGGTACCGTCCAGCCCTTCGAGCCTAAACGCCGCTGCGGCTTGGCTCTCGGCGCGTGCAGAGGGACCTTTGTTAGCGCCTCTCGCACCCCACAACCTGTGAGCACCAGACATGCCACAACTCTGCTTCTTCGCTTGCCCCAGACGCTGCACAAAGCAGAAGCAGCAACAGCAACTTCCCGTGGAGCTTCAAATTCTGCTGAGGTGCTCAGGCCATGCAACCCACTGGGCTAGCCAATCAACACTGGCGGTTGGCACTCACTGCCAAAGTGGGAAGGAAAAGGGCTTTACCTCGAAAAACGAAAAAAAAAAAAAAAAAAACGAAAAAAGAGAAAAATACAAAAAGTAAGTACGCCGCATGACCAGTGGCATTTTTCTTCCTTCCACTTCAACTGAACAACGGCGACACAAGAATCAATCAACCTTCAATCAATATCCATCCTCGTTACTGCTACCATTGTCTCTGTAGCCATCTTTGAGATCGCGCCTTATCTGTCTTGACTTTGTTTCACTAGCCTGCGCGCGTCCAGCCTATAACACTCACACGCGACGAACTCTTCGTCGCACACTCGCGCTCGACTCATAAACCGTCTCCTTTCCCGCCACAGCACGTAACCCCCTATAGCCACCTTTCCCTGCTTCTCGTGCCTTAATTTCTGTAAGTATTTCAATCCTGTGAGTTTTTTGCACTCTCAGTTTCTTGTTGAAATGAATAGCGCGCCGCAGTTTTACTAAGTTGCATCTTTGCGCCGCAGGCTTTTTATCACTGAAACTAATCATCTTAGTATATTTAACTTCGTGAATGAGCATGTCATCTGCCCTTTCGACGACAAAAGCTGAGGCCGAAGCTGCCGAGGCCGTCGCGTCCATGATCCAAGCAAACGATTCTAAACCTTCAAAGAACGCTGAGAAAGGTCTTCTCAGCAACAAGACTTTTTATCGCGAACCTGAGCGACGACCGTCAATAGCGAACCTTCTTGAAGCAAGCTCTCTTGCATCTAAAGATTTTGATAAAAATGCTAGGCAAGATGAGGAAGAAGCAGCACGCCAGGGTCTGTTGCCGCCACCACCTCAGTTTCAGTACCAAGGATCCCCGCAAGGATACTACCCCTACTATCCGCAACAACAAATTCCTGGAAAGTCCAACGATTTGTACATGCAAACTTATGGCAATGCTGGAGATGGCACCAAAGCTGTCAAAGACGATAAAAATGGTTATAAAGGAATACCTCAAGGACAGCTGCAACAGCAACAACAACTGCCAATAAGGCCATATGCAGGATATCCCCCCAACAGCTATAATTACTACGCACCGACATACCCCGGCTATTATTATGGTCCATATGGATATTGGGCGCAATTCCCTCAGGGTTCTAATCAGCCTCATCCTCAACCTCAACCTCAACCTCAACCTCAACCTCAAGGACCACTCCCGGCAGGTTACTTTGGCCAACAATATTCAGGCGACTCCCAGGGATTTCAAAGATCTTCTAGTCAGTCCTCCAGCCAGCCTTCAATCGCACCAAAGCCTGATGCTTCTGCTTCATCATCGACTGAGCCGCAAGTAACACAGTTCAAACTATCTTCTTATAATTCTTCCGCAGATACTGAACTTAGAAACTCCAAGCAGGGCGAAGAAGAGGTTGGCAATTCTTATGTGCATGGTGGTGCCGTTATGCCAATCAGAGATACTCAAACGTCAGCCAAAAATGATGCTCGTGGAACGCCCATGTCCTTCACTGCTAGAAAAAACTTGATTTCAGACAAATCTCCCCGCCCTTTCCCATGCACTGCTAAAGGTTGCCCTTGGTCCTTTGCCAGACAGAGTGACCAAAGGCGCCACTTGAGATCCCACCAGAAGCCGCTATTCCATTGTCCTTATTGGCGTCTTGATCCTACATGCCATCGCAATGGTGGAAGCTTCAACAGACAAGATGTTCTCAAGAGACATCTGAAACTGGTGCATTATGTGCAGTTCAAGGAAGGTGAAAACGGATGGTGCAGACTCTGCCAAAAGAACTTTCCAAACCCAAAGCATTTCATAGCTCATTGTGACAAGTGTGCTGAGGAGCATCAGCCGACTGAATGGAGGATAAGTAAAGATGCTAACAATAAGGGTACTGCCCTTAGGAGTCGGCCGTCAGGGTCTACGGATCAAGCTAATGGATTACTCAACAACTCTAGTGGTGTGGGACAAAGCGGCGAAGACCTGGTAATGAATGTCTACGTACCAAAACCCAAGGTGACTCGAACAAGAATTCGCAAAAAGCATAATTCCACAATAGCTGAGCGTGAAGCTAAAGCCAGTGCCACTGCTATTGCTATGGCAGGCGTGAAGGGTTCGACAAGCACGCTTAGTGCTATTACAATGAAGGAAACCATGAAGAGCGCGGCATATCGTCGACGCAACGTAAATCCCGATGTTCCCCTTAATGAGGGTGGTGACGGTTCCAGCGCGTTGGGCGCATTCAGAGCTAGTGCTTTAGTACCCATTGCACCAATGGAAAGCAGTTCTAGAGAGGAAAAGCCTACAATTATTCCTAAAGAGGAGGAGGATGAGGATTATCAGACTGCAGAAGAAGACCCAGACGATGATGACGGTGTAGGTCCTATGGGTCTAGGTGCAGGCGGTGAACAGAGTTTACTTCTAGAGCACATGAGAGATGAAGAGGAAATGGATGACCTAAATGCTGTCACTAGCTCCTTGGAAGTCAACAGTGGACCTGGGCCTATGACACAGCCATTGTACCGAAAAGGTCGCCCCCATATTCAAGAGGGCGTTGGTCGTGTAGCCAAGAGGGTACGGACTCAAGCCGCCAGCGCCGCATCTCCGTCTTCCCCTCTAGAAGACAAGGCCAGCGAAGAAGAGGGCAGCAAAAACAATACCAATGAACACGAATATGACGAGGAAAATGATGATTTCTCGCCGACCCAGGGTAAAAGTCAACCTGCTACGGGCAAAAAGGCGGCAGGCCAAGCTAAACCGGGAGCTGTAGGACGAGCTACGCGATCAACTGGCAAAGCCCCCACGTCAGTTATCCCAAGTCAGAGGCCTCGACGCACGGGGAACCGTCGAGGTGGTACTTTAAGTGGAAGCGTTCAAGCTGGCCACCATTTGAGCAAGTAAGCACTATCAATTGAATGGTATCCTGTTTTTACGCTTCCACAATGTCTGAAAGTATTTTTTGTTATCATATTCCAATTTCAACACGACTTTTTCTGAACTGGCGCTATAACGGACTTTTTTTTATGTAAAGAATCAAATATATTTTTGAACTCAGGTGAGCTAGAGCTTGATAATGGTGTTTATTAGTGCTTGGTCGCAACTCTTTAGCTTTTCATTTCCGTAGCTACTGAAAGAATCCTCTTTTGAGGAATCCGGCCTCGTATCTTCAAAAATGTCGACTGGTTACGAACATTGTTATTTCATAGAAGCAGCACCGATCCTTTGGTCGGGAAATCTAAGAATACTCTTCATGATTTATTTCCTTCTCAAAATAAACTTCCAGGAATAAATAAAAGTGTATCTTTTTTCGTTATTTTTCATGTCTCGTTCTTGTATTCAAGAATGCAGTTGGGAAGAACTTAGAATGCGATTAGCACTTTAGTCGAGTAGAAGGGGGCAATGATTCTATTTAGAGTATGTATGTTACTTGCCGTTGCTGGAATACTGAACCCTGTCTAGTACGCATCGATGGTCAGGTACAGAAGTATGCGATCTCCAAACTAAGCTACTAGCTACATACAAATGAATGTGTACTGTACGTGGAGCATTTCAGTTAGATCCGAACTGGAGCCTGTTTTTGTGGAGTAAAACTAAGAATAGACGAGATCGCGTCGACAACCCTGTCATGATAAACACACATCTGTCAATATGCATTGATTCGTTTAGTAGTTTTTTTTTCTAAACTAGCCGTTAACTTCGGCCTAGGCAGAGATTTTGCAGCTGTCAGATAAGCAGAGTGGATAGCAGGCCCTGCACATGAATCTCCATTAGCAAACACCAGATGAACTGAACCACAGATCGCGACTCATCCCGGTCTTTAGGTTAATCCTATTGCAGCCAGGGAAGCCGAGCTGACATGTTTATGAGGCCGAAACTTGTCCAGATCACGTTAGTGAGTGGAGCTTACTAGTGAGCTGCCCATAACACGTTAGTGAGTGGAGCATACTAGTCATCTCGGCCGGTTGGGTTTTGCGAGTCTATTGAAAAGGCAGGGTCAGCATTTTGAAACGAGGAAAAATGGGAAAGGATGAAAAAAGAGGACTTTCGTGTGCTTTTTACATTCGGAGATTGGAGCTTAGATCAAGCCTAGTCGAAATCTGGAGTCTGGAAATACTTTTGACAACATTGGAGGAAAGTTTTGAAGTTTCTGCAAACTACTATTTCAACAACTTTAAAGCACACGATGGGACTGAGATCCCGACCTGAAACAACTACTTTCTTACATTCTTTTCATGTTGTAAAATATATATTTATTATTATTATTTGTTATATGTCAACTGCGGTTTGTGTATTCCTTAGACGTTAGCAGCCAGCTAAGATACCACATACAAACATGATCTCTTGTCCACTATGTACTTGTTCCATTCTGACTTCCTTCTTCTTTTATTGCTAGTTTATCCTTGTTCTTTATCCTTTGAGATGATTTTGTTTGTTCGATATGTAGGCTAATGAACTGGCATATGTAGCCGTAGGGCTAAATATACAGAACATGGGGGCTGGAATTTGAAGGGTAAACAAAACAAGTTGACTAAGCTTCAAGTCATCCTTAATCTGTATAATAAGATCCTCCTATTTTTTTTGGTGTCATGTTCAAGGTTCCTCTTGAGAATGAAGATAGCAGCTACAATTTCTTCCTTACTAGGCTCCAGAGTCGCTTCCAACCTTGCTCACTCGCGTTCTCAGATGTCTTTCATGACTGTAAAGACTCATGACAAGGAAACATCCAACATTATGCTTCCAAAGCTTGCGTAAACCATCTAGATATCTTTCACCTCCCGGAGAAGATCAATAGCGAAAGACAAAAATAATAAACAGCGCCAACGGGGCAATGTTTACACAAATGCATTCAAGCGCGCTCAAATTGACGGCCGGCCCGCGGTGGAACCATCGTTGTAACTCGATGGATGAATCAAAATAATTTTTACAGATTCGCGGCCCCTCCCAGTCTGAGACTCGATGCCAGCCTTCTCCATATCGGTACACTGGCATTCAAATGCTGGTTTCGAATGCTCCTTCGGTGGATCCGGTGGTAGATACGACATAATTGAAAGGATTCCATGTTCCATATGCGCAGATGAACTCTAAAACCATCTGTCATTGATATCTCAATCATCGATATCCTGACATATCTCTCTCTAACGTATCAATTCATCTGCCTATTTGTTTTTATTATTTTGTAAAGGTATGAACTAGACAGATGAATGCTGTCGTCGGGTTCGATGTTGTTGATTTTGTGCGCATAGCGCCTAAAATGAGAGTGCGTATGGATCTCGAGACCCTCCTTTTTATTTTTGATTTTGTGCGTTTGGAGAACAGAGTGGAGTAAAAACCAGCATCCACGCGGAGGATCTCGTGAATAAATCTCTCCCGAGAGCTTTTGCTTCATACGCCGGTAATAGTTAGGGGACAGATGAATCAATAGAAGATCTAAGTAGATATCAATAGATAATAGCCGGTAACACGGCTGTTTAAATGGCGTAGACTGGCGTTGAATCTTACTCAACGTACTGCGGCTATGCTAGGCGAAACCACATTATCTCACACACACAGAGCTAGCTTTTGGCGAACAATATAGGGCCCTATATATAGTAAATACTTCACAGGTTGGCCCGTAATACGTCGAGTGGTCTCGAAGAACTCGTGCAGCTTCGGATGTCTACCACACTCGGAGGACCTCCTCCTTCTCCTCCTAGTAGTCGTCGGCTGCTTGAACTTCCAAGAATGGAACTCAGGCAATCGAAGAAATTGTTGCATCCTAATATTATTCATGTCAGTGGATAGCATCGCGAGAGATTATTTCGCGTAAGCCCACCAAACGCTACATTTGAAGTTCAAGTTGATGGACTACAGAAGCCGCGGCACACCTTATATATACACGTATATGGAGTTTTAAATTACCTCTGGAGCTCCAATAGGAGCCTGGGACTTTAGCACCATCACTCCCTTACGCCTTCAAAGTTAGCATAGTGAACTAAGTAAATATTATTTACAAATTCTCCAGCTTTCGGTAGGCGCTATAACACCAATGATTTGAACATCAATGATCGATCGATGTGAATAAGCGTATGAAGATCACGCAAGCTGTGTCCCAGATTGCAGGGTTGATCGATGGCCTTCAATGTCCATCTAGGTATTGCATGAAGGCCTCTGCGTCTTTTGGTGCCATCAATCGCAGCCGTGACATGCTCCCTTTGTACGGCTTTTTGAGCAGCCTTACAGACTTGAAAATTCAAGTATACTCTTTACCTAAATCCCTATTCAGCAAAGCAATGATATCAATTTCAATCAACTGCTCGTAGTACATGCATATTCGACCTCTATGCGGGCGTCGCAAAAGGCATCACTTGCGCGCGCCCTCCAGAGTCTTTTATCATTGTTTCCAAGCCTGAATACATATTCAGCTTGGCTGCCTGTTGTATTCAAATTCGAAGACAAACAATACGGCCTTCTGATTCCAAATTAGCCTGTTGGCGCGTGCCTTTCTCAGCTGGAATGCAATAGTAAACAACCTAAAAGAGCTACACAAAAGACATTCTACATATTTGGGCTTCGGTGACTGCAGCCCAGAACGTGTCTAGAACGTGCCCACAACGCGAATGGGTTCGAAGCTAGCATAACCAGTGATCATACAAGTGAGTTTGTACAGACAATAGCGCTCTTCAGCCATTGTGAGATATGATCAATGATTGATGTACATTCTTGTGTGTTGTAGAGCACAAAGGCCGCGTTTTGATGCCCCCCAACTTTTCGAGCCATCATGTTGACGATGATGATGATGATGAGCAAAACGAGGAATGAAGCACAAGGAGCATTTGGCAGGCCTTGTTCTTGATGCACTTTTAATCTTTATTTTTGGTTGCCATGCGCGCCCGCGCGTTGGCGTTGTCATGTAGTTGACAGGAATGAGAGTTGATGGAATTTGACTTTCAAGCGTTTGGCTGCTGTTCCCTTGAGTTTATCTTGGAGAAGGTCGAAATACGCGTCGGTGCCACGCGACAAATGCAGGGTAACACAACAACGTCGTTCACAGCGCGTTCAAACGTTTCGTTCAAAACATCGAAGCTCAAAGATATCTCGATCGTCGATATCCAGAGTATTCTTCAAGTGATCTTAGCTCAACATGCCGTTGGTGCCCGCGAAAAGGCGTTTAAGAGGATATTCCCTGCACGCGACCGAATATTTGGAGACAGCTGTTCTTGCGTGCTGTCCGCCCTTTTGCAGTGTGATTTCACATGCCCTAGCGTCGTCCATGATCCTGTACTATGCCGGTGCGATGCTGCAGTGATGAGCTTTACGAATGCTGTGCTTTTGTAGTAGCTCCTTGTGCAACTTGTGAGGTGCTTTTCACGCGTCCTCTGGTGGAGCTTACATGGCTATAGGTTTTCGCGTCTTCCACCACCATGAATTCTGCATACATGATTACTAGTTCAAAGCGCGCGTTGGTCGCCGACAGTCTCGCGTTTTTGCGTTTTCCTGGCTTTTCGCGTCCTCGTGGTCTTTCGCGTAGCATTTTCTTTCGTTTTTGGGAGGTGCGAATTCTTTTTTTTGTTTTTTTTTATTTTTTTTATTTTTGTTTTTGTTTTGTTTATGACATTTCTTTTGTTGTTGACTTTCAACCCAACTTTTCTTCTTTTCGGCGGTTCCATTTTTGCCAGCCAGAAAATGTTTTTTTTTTTTTTTTCATATTTATTTTTTCTTATTCCTCAACTTCAAAGATTCATATAAAACAAATCCTTCCCCCTACTGGCCTTCAGCTTGTTGACTTTTTTTTTCCCCTTCTTCTTTTATTCTTCTACATTTACATCCACGACATCTCATACTTCTCCACACAATCCAACTTCCATCCCTAGGAGCAATTACTTCACTACATTCCAATGAGAGACTACAAGATTGTTGTTCTAGGCGCTGGCGGCGTAGGCAAGTCTGCCATCACAGGTGAGTCCATCAATAAAGCCTACAACGACTTTCCCATTTACTAACCATCCAGTCCAATTCGTTCAGGGCGTTTTCATTGAGTCATACGATCCTACTATTGAAGATTCCTACCGCAAGACCTGTGAAATTGATAGCCGGCCATGTACTCTCGAGATTCTAGACACGGCAGGCGTCGAACAATTCACCGCCATGCGAGAGCTCTACATCAAAAACGGTCAAGGGTTTGTTCTCGTCTACTCGGTCGCAAACGAAAACTCCCTTAAGGAACTCTTGGAGCTTCGGGAGCAGGTGATCCGTATCAAGGATAATCCCAACGTGCCCATTGTGCTGGTTGCAAACAAGGCAGACCTAGAGGCTGAGCGTCAGGTCACTCCAGAGTTTGGCGTCAGAGTTGCCAACTCTTGGGGACGTACTCCCTTTTACGAAACCTCAGCCAAGTACAGAAGCAATATTGACGAAGTGTTTACCGACTTGGTGCGGCAAATCATGAGACGTGATTCTGTGTTTGGAGGTGGAAGTTCGCTAGGCAGCCACTCGCTTCAGAATTCGATCGACGATACCAACTACACCACCAGCAAGCACCAGAAGCGGGGTTCCAACGTGTCCAACTACTCCTCGACAAACAGTGTGGTGCAAACGCCTACCACCAGCATTTTCAAATTCAAGAGCCGGCCTCAAAGCAAAGATCTCACTGCCCACCAACTGTCGCCAAAGGAGGAACAGCAGCTCAAGATGATTGAAAACAGTAACTTTTTAAGCATGGACCCCAACGAGGGATCGGGATCCCACAAGTCACTGCACAAGAAAGTCAGCAGAGCTTTCAAGTCGCCGCCGGCAGCGAGCAAAAGTATGCCCATGCTGCGAAAAAAGAAGGGTTCAGTGTCGTCTTCAGGTAAAGACAAGGACTGTGTTATTTGCTGAGGCATTGCATATTTGCCAAACATGCACCCCTACATACAATCTCCCGAGTGCGTTCCTGGGCTCCTGGACTCGCTACAAGAATAAGTTATTCTCTAGAAGCCTTCGTTATTATCACGGGGCTTGCTAACGCTGTTATGAAAACCAGCCAGATCATTAGATCTGGCCAATGTTATGTTATGAATTAGTTACGAATTTAAAAATAAAACATCAATAGTATGACTCTCTATGGGCCTCGTGAGTAAATTGTCTAATGTGGGTCAATGAAAAGCACTGAGTGTTGAAAAAGCTTGTGTTTTGAAAAATTGCGGTGGCTGGCCGATCGTCTGCGATGTGGGCCAACGGCCATGATTGATGAGGTTTTGCCTGGAAAATTCAAAAGCTAGCTAGCTACACATGATGAATTTCGACCCGAGAACCTCAAGGCTGGAGAGGAAAACCCCCAGCCCTGTATATATTCTTTTTCAACATACATATGGCGAGTCTGTAACATTGATTATTGTTACTACGGAGAGTTGCAATGTCTGCCTCGACGTTTTCCTGCCGACGGGTGGGATTTTTTCCTTCCTGAACTTCCACATCTGTCCCCCAAAATTGTCTATTTTGTTCTCCATGTATTTTTATTATTTATGTAGCATGAATTCCTTATTTCCGTACATATGAAAGCAAGCTGGTCGCCTATGTATGTGTACTGTACATCGATCAAGGGACAGTGGGCTCGCAAGGGACTATTTATGATATCGATTGAAAGACTCCAGAGTCAAGCTGCGAAGAATTCGGGAGATTCGAGGCTTTCTGTCTTGACCCGGTGCCAAATTGCACAGAAAGAGCTTGGACTCTTCAGAACCAGTAACATATATGCGTAGCCACAAAGTTAAACCCGATCTTCAGAGGTCTTTCTTCTCTTTTGGTAGACTCCAGCTCTTAATCGGAGCAGAGGCAGGAGTTGTTAATTCCCACGTTCAGCATCAATAAACCGCAGTTGACATATAACAAATAATAATAATAAATTAATTTAAATGCGATTTTTTACTTTTATTTTTTATTTTCATTAATTTTTCTCTTCATTCTCCTTCGATTGGTGACTACAGATCTCCCCGACAACCGTTGTGGTTGCGGTGGCCCACCCGCACAGGGCCGTAGAGACCATTGCGCATCATGTACTCGCTCAGTTGTGAACAAAACAAAGCCCATTGGGCAGCTGGCACCGGCTTACTTCTGGAGGTGGCAGGGATATTCAAGTATTGCAATTCTCATAAGGAGCATGTAAATCAAAAGTGCAGGCCCTTGAAATAACTATTGAAGCATATGTATGCCACCGGCACTTTAGAAAGCTCAAGTGTGATCGGCTCAGTGGCACGACGTCTTTATTGAACCTAGAGCTCTTGAATATGATGTGGAAATCTCCTTTCGACAAATGGACTAGCCCCAAGCAATAAATCTGGTTGATCTTTGCAGGTTGGCCAGAAATCAATCTTCAAATTGCACAGCGTTCTCATATATATTGATCGATGTCCATACACGTATATATGCCATGCCGGTATACGCAGCTTGTTTTGCAGGATAACTGCGCGCGAGCATCGGGTCTGTTTTGGAATAAACAGCGTTCAAACGGCAATTCTCCATTATGTGTGTGCAGTACATAATGAGGTGTGAAAATTCTGCTCCTCCGCATATATCAATATGATTTTGGACTATTGAGGTAGGATCGAAGGCCCATCATTTCGGTCGGTTGCTCAGGTAGGAAAAATAATAATAATAATAATGCCAGAATAGAGAGGCTTTTGATTTTTTTTTCACGCCTTTTGCTTGCCAAATAGACACAGGGCTTCCAAGCACTTCATTCAGATTTCATTCTAGGCCCAGTTTTGTAAGTTTCTCCAAATCACTACCTATTTTACACCTGATCAGTTATTAACCGCTTTCCTATTTATTTTCCGAGGTTGTATCCATAGCTTGAAACATTATGTATAGTCGGAATTGGCTAGGATGAGAGATCCGAGAATATTGTTGCTACTCGACCTACATGTACTGTACGTATATGTGCCACCTTCAATTGAATCTGCGAGTGAGATGTTGAGATGCAATGCACATATCAATTGATCGATGTTTATCCTGGATTCGCTGTGCACCCAATGCCGCTGAATAAAGAAAAAGCACGGCCGCGTCTCTAAGTAACATTGAACCAACTCTAGTTAGTGGGATAGCCATGCGCTTTCCGATCGGACAGCTTCTTGATATCTCGATCACTATGTATTCCGCGGCAACATTCAAATTTTGAGATCAGTAGACATTTGGTCCGTCCTTTTAAATTGGGACGTTTATCATCCTCAATAGGGAACGAGCAGGGTCTTGATGATATATTATTATTATTATTTGTTATATGTCAACTGCGGTTTATCAATTGAGTAGTAGTACTCTGGGTCCTTGTTCCTGTCCATAAATACACATTCGTGTAATTTCATGTTACGTGCGTATTTTGGGTTCAATGATGTTTTGGATATCGTGGTCTCGAAATTGAACTGTAGGTCGACCAGCCGAACGGCTCGAAATGGTACATGTACAAACTCGCGTACGAAGATTTCAGTTGCGAGATTATGGGCGCCAGTAAACGGCCGCTTACGAAGAACCGACCGACTCGGGAGTCGGTACAATTCCTGCCCAAACGCATATATACATGTACATGTACATGTACGTACGTACATATTGGAAGAGACATAGCTAGTATGAGCGTGTGTGTAGTACATTGCAGCCTGTAGGGCTTTGCGAGTATATTTGCTATTCTTATGAGTGCGCAGTGCTCCAATTAATTTGCGTTTACCAAATGTGCACTTTTCGCTGCATTGAACATGCTTTAGTTCGATTAGCTTACATCTCCATGGATTGATCTTACAACACATTCCATCATATCATAATGATATGGTATGCCGTACGTGCCTTGCCAAGATTTCAGCTTCAATGTTGGTAAGTGTTCCACACGCATGGCTCAGAAAGTTTTCAGTACGATGTGTTTCTGGGGTTCGCGTAAAAGGGATAAAAAATATCAACTTCAGCTACATCTCGGTTGTCAGACAAAGGAAGTTAAGAAGTTCTGCAGGGTCTGAAATAATTTTCGCGAAATCTCCTTCCTTTGTCAGTTTAAAGCTTACATACGTTGCTGATTGCAACAACTATCAATGGTGTGCCAAGGAATGACAAAGAGATTAGCAATTGTAAAGTCACCGTCTGCTACTGAGACAACCCCGACGGTCCAAGCATCAAAGGAACATGATTCAATCGGATTCCCATATGTAGTCTCAGATAGACGAACCCAAATGAAATAGGACCACGGCACGCAAGAGCACCTTCATGCTCGGCATTGAGTTGTGAATTATTTTGCAGATCGCGCTCAATCAAGAGGTATCAATCGCTAATGGCAGCGACAAGAAGACAAGCCTTGTGCACCTCTGGTATGGGGCAATTAGATCTACGCGTGATGCTCAAAGCTGTTCTTGATACAGTCGCTCCTATTGTGTGCTTTAATATTCTGAATTATTATTATCATAATATTATTATCAGCAGTCAAATTAACGAGCAACTTGAAGAATCATGAGAGGCTTGTCGCCCAGGTGGGTTAATTACTTCGTACCCCTTCCATCCAAAAGGGGGTCTGTTCTAAGTCCTAAGGCGAATGTCACATATCAAGAAAATAATAATTGTTTCAAGGAGGTGCCAAATAATCATAGCCTCGGTAACAAAGCAAGGACTTCAAAGTTAACATTGATTATGGAAGAGTACCAACTCCAACTCCAGCTACAGCCACATATTAATCCAGCGCAAGTACACGCGTTCCCGACCTTTAAAGGTTGTAGATTGATAAGAGGGTTATCCCAAAACCACTTCGTGCCGCTCAAAAGTTTCCTAAGGAACTTTTCTGTCTGGTGTCCGAAGGATCAAAGAATCAATTTCCGTGCGCACTCCTGTTGATTGCAACTCTGCCGCGTCTCCAAACTTCAAATGTTTACAATAATAATTTTCAAATTATAGCGGGCACGTTGGAATACATACAGACTCGTTCTTACTTCCCGCCGGCCTGCAATCGTTCATACTAAGGCTGACTTGCTGACTAACTTTCATCAGTCACCAAAATTGGACGTTTGATTTTGAGATTTTTAGATTTTTTCAACATTTTGAACGGCGACTTCAAGTGCTTCATGATATTCTGAAGCTGTATATCTGAGTTATGGTAGAACATCTTACAGGCGCATCTATCTAAAGAGATCCATATTCCCGTCAAAACCAAATTTACATGTGCACATAGTGTACATACGTACTTCCAAAAGCGGGCACAGTACTGTGCCGTTATATATTAACTCAACATTGAAGTTAATTATACAACTGTATACAGGGGTAAGCTTCTGCTGAAGACCGGCGGGCCCTGAGTGCCCTGCAAGCGGTCACAGAGCTCAACAGTAGCAATTGCCACTAAAGGGAACATTGACGGATATATGCACTTTGTAATTATATATGCTGGGTTATAAGCGATACTTGTGGGTCCGTGATACTTGCTTTACATGTGCGTACTGTCCACAACATATGAACGTACGCCGTCAAAGCTTTAGATGTGCTTAAAGGCAGGCGTTCACTGGGTACCACTTACTGCATATGTAAACATTAGAGCACGTAGGCACCGCCGGGTTATAAAAGCCAGAAAAACTGCCGGACGACCGCGCATAGGAAATCGAACGGAAGCACATGTCTTTTTTTATTCATGAATCTTGAGCACATGAATGTTGCTCTGATTTTGTTTGGACTTTTGCCAGCCACTGTTAAAGCCCATTCTGTATAACTTGATAATAAGACGCACGCGATTGATAGATATAACAATAGATCTGTGAGGCACCTGGAGTAAACCCGTAGTTTAGATAAAGTCTGTAGCCTTTGTGCTATATACATGTATTTCCTTGTATACATATAGGGTGATTTCAAACAGATCTGAACTTAGATGGATGTCTCGCACATGTGCAACTAATTTGACCTAGAAGAATTAATGGGAATTAACAGGTGAGAGTGTGCATGGAACGTGCGTCGAACAACGAGACTTGGTTTTTGGCAGCACTTAAGGGTCAGATTCAAATATTGTGCAAGAAATACATACATGTACACAGCTGACTAGTCTCATTTGCTCCGCTTCAGTAGGACTCTCTTGGTAAGGTGAGTATTGATCACCCAACTAGGTTATCATGTGACGGGGCCTTTATACATGTAGCAGACAATGAGTGGAGAAGGATGACATTATTGTAATGCTGTGCTCAAGCACTGCTGCCTGTTACTGTACCAACGTTTGCGCCATGCAAATGTGACTTCAAAAGAACGTTAACGAGCAAGCAGAAATCTCATCTGTCTACATAATTCAAGTGCGAATGTAACCGAAAAGCTCAATAAGAAGATTGCATTTATGACAGATTGATTAATTGGCTTACTGTACCCACAGAGAGCGCGATCGATGACTCTAAATGTTGGCATGCCATCCCCAAGCACTTCCAGGGGCTTGACAAACATTTAAGGGACAATTTAAACCCGTAAAGTGGTACCTTATGGGCATTGTGCTGCATACATATTCCGTTATAATTTCTAGACCTGGTCGCCGGTACAACGGGTAGCTCGCTAATGTGAAACATCTTGAAGGCCGTAAGAAAAGCATAAGCATAAGCTTCAAAAGGAATGTTGACAATAATGGCCTATATAATTTAACTTACACCAGTCTGTTATTGGGTAAGCTTTCAAGTGCATATTGTCCTGCTTGACACATGTGCAAATTGAGGCTCATAAATTGTCTGGATTGGTAAAACCCGGGTCCCCTCCAAAGTCTTCAAGTAACGTTTGAAGGTAAGTATCCCCACATATACGTACTTGGATAAACCATTCAGGGATCGACTACTACGACAGTTTCAGCAAAAATATAAGCGGTGGTATAACACTTGAAGTAGACAACGCCTCCAAAAATTCAACCTCGTTGAAGAAACAGAGGCAAATTCTATACCCACTTGAGTGGACTTGCCTGCAGTGGAAAACGAGTACCATCATCAAAAGCCTTATGCCTGTAGGAATCTTACTAAGCTTTTGCCCAGATTTGAGTTCTGCTACTGTTGAAATACTGTATAGCTTGAAGGAATTAGTTAAACTGCTCTTAACAGGAGCGCCCATTGTTATATAGCTCTACATTTGAGCATATAATGTCTGTAGCATTTGAAAAAAAGATCAAGTTTCTAACAACAATTGCTCCCCTGGTGTATATGAGGGCGTGTAATAACTTTCATCATTTGGTCCTTTTATTCAAGACAAGATGTTTTGAGATAACTTTAGACACTAGTGCCATGTAGATTACAGGGCTCTTTGGAGCGGGACTGTTTAGCACAATATTTACAGGCACTGAATTAAGTGGAGGGTAAAGAGATTTGATATTTTGTAGGGTCTAAGTCGGAGAGATATCACAGATTCTCCACCAATTTAAGAAATTTGTAACGCAAATGCCACATAGTGCTAAAATTGCCTAAACTTTGAATGCTAGCAGCCAAATATATTCATAACCCCTCCAACATTGGGCATCGGCACCTCAAAGATCAAAGTGAATTGCAAGGTATTGCTGAGACCCAACGGAAGATATTGTGACAAAAGTATGGCCTTCCTACATGTTGAGTCACGTTGAGCTCCTAGAGCACAAATCATGTGACCACTACTTTGTTATCCTTAGTACAACGCTAGTCAGATTTGTAGAAGCGCGGGGTAGCTTTGATAAGGAAGCGGCTTTAGCGTTAGTTCCAGTCACACGGCATCCGCTATAAACACTGTATCTTCAGTTAACTAATCAACCATCGCTGTTTATGTTTTAGTAAATAGATAGTTTGCGCAAACTGCATTTTGGGTACCACTGGACATATAAAACACATAATAGTCACGATTTCTTGCAAAGCTGGCGATAACTTGCTTCATTGGGTGGATGGATGGATAGCGGGTGTACAAATAAGGCTATTGTGACGCGCTTTAAGTTTTGCAGCACAAGCTTCAAAGAATGAAAGAAGTCTATAAAGTACATAAGCCGCAGTTGACATATAACAAATATTTATTATTATTTGTTATATGTCAACTGCGGTTTACGTACTCTATAGACGTTAGCAGCCAGCCAGGATACCCGGGGGACCCGAGTCCATTAGCGGTGGTGCTGATTGTCTAAATGGCCTATAACAAACAATAATAAAAAAGAAGTTCAAATCCGAAAACAACATAGCACTTTTGAAAAACAGAATATTTTTGTTACTAAATACGCCAGGCTTCTCATTCCTGGTCGCGTTAATTTTTCCAATAAAAGTAGTATACAGGCTCATTTTTGGATAATCATTGATTTGAATGCGCAGGTAAATTGTTTGGTGATAGCACTGCAACTATTTTGAACCATTTGAGGACAGGTATCGAGAAAGGCATGTATTTTGGCCTAAAAGAGTCTACTAAGTTGAGAGGTAATAACGAGCATCAAGTCACCCGTGATGATATCTTGAATTCCAGCTCCCAGACCGTTTGAACTCCTAATACATGTAGTATCTAGCTCGTGCAAGATTGCATATAACAGAACGACGTCATGGCATGGCATCAAGCATACGACAGCGTTTGTTGGCATCTAATGTGCACAAGCACTCAGATTGAGTTTAATATCCAACTATAGATGTAGAGGGCTGTGCTTGGTTAAGCAACTACGAAGCAATTCAATGGCTACATACTAAAAGGCTTGGTTCAATATTAAGAACTGAGATGATATATACATGTACATGTATATCGCCATTAGGGAACTTCGATCCCTTGGAAATCTTACATGGCTGCTATAAGCCGGCTGATCGAATGGATGTATCAGATGAAGTGTTTGTGATGAACATGTTCTGTTCCTTTCCCAAACTAAAATGGGTGATCAATTGATTGATGAATATAAGGTAAAGGTATGTAGACTTATCAACTGACTATCCACTTGCCTCTATAGTTGCTAGATAAGGATCACGAATTAGACAATATCACTCAACGCGAGTTATGTAAGAACAGTCTATTATTGACCGCAGACCTGTATAACTATGGAAAGGCGGTTTGAGGCCTAAGAATCACTTGTATTAGAACTTTTCTTACAGAGCTCCTGCTTTCAGAATAAAAAAATCAATGACCTGGGAGCACAGACACCATATAATCGCGTAGTAATTTCAATGCTAAACCAGATTTGCTGCACTAAAAAAAATAATTTTATAGTTTCGGGTGAGTTTGATATGCCCGACTAACATTCAGTAAATCACTTAGAAGGCGTTTACCATGTTCTGTTCTCTTGTGTGAGTCTTTCATAGCTTCATTCCATCCGAAATCACCACGGTTCATAAAGGGTATCCTGAGGATTTCGTGGGCCTCGAACACTCCTCACTAATAAAAAAGTTCGAGATTCATTGTGTTGTCTCTACGCGACTTAAGCTGGCCAACTGGTGACGCAGTTTATAAGTATCACACACAATCTTTTATTGCAAGTGCCCCAGATTTCTACGCGTGTTGGACCTATTATCGTGTTGCTTTTTTGTCGCGTGCAACGAGGTGCACGCAACTCTGAAGAATACATCCTTGTAAGAGGATTTCATCCTTGATGTCCCTGGATCACGTCACATATCCATCAAGATCCTCACACTGTTTCATCCCACCTGCTATAAAAACCTAACCTACCTCGTACGGCAAAACCATGGCACTACGTTGTAAGTTACATTGCTACTGAAAATCCCCTCGCATATAATCTTGTTTCTCCTTTTCATTTCAGCTTCAATCCACGTCGAAAGAAACTGTCTCAAATACAGACCACAGCTCAAAGAATCCTGCCATTGTGCTTTCCTCTTTTCCGCACAATAACCGCTACTCTTAGAGGAGAAGGCCAAGCCTTGAAAAGGACAGCTGGACTCAATTACATCAAACAACTTGCAAATCGCCGACACGCTATTCATCAGCGAGCAATTGTAAGTATAACAAAGCAATTTTCAGTTAGATTTTCTAGGGGTGTGGGATGTCAAAGATGTTCATCGTATAAAGGTATTTTTTGACAGGCTTCCTCCGGTAGCTTATCTGATACAAATCTTTTTCACTGAGACGATTTCCACCCAGATACATTTGATTAGTATGGTCTTGAGCGTTCTAACACAGAAGTCCCTTTGGCACGTGCCATCAGCTAGTATACTGTCATGTAAAATAGGTTCTCATTTGCAAGACGTTGTCTGTTGCCGCCAAAGAAAGTCTTGCCCACGCTGAAAGCGTGTGGTTTGCGAGTGCAGAGGCTACTTACCTAGTGGCGCTTCCTGATAATTGAGAAGTCTACGAGCATTCTATGGTTGAAGCGAAATAATATGTGAGGTTGATGCCTTTCTCCAAGATTTCAATGTTGTTCTACTCAGCACCTATGGCGAAATTGTGACTCAGCCTTCGGACCGTACGTGCCCACTGGCATAAGGACATGATCACCAGAGTTTCTACGTTGTGTGTCATGTCCATAGTACCAAGACAAATGCCCGCTATCTGGCACACTG
Source organism: Geotrichum fermentans (assembly GCA_030564905.1). Lineage (NCBI taxonomy): Eukaryota > Fungi > Ascomycota > Dipodascomycetes > Dipodascales > Dipodascaceae > Geotrichum > Geotrichum fermentans. Next base: position 28,413 of record JAJMAG010000086.1, read on the forward strand.
TAACGGGACCTTCATCGGCTTTTAACGGCGTCAGTTGGCTTACGGCAAGACGCGTTACGCCCATGTGTACAATCATGATGGATCCGGATCGATGAATCAATACTTGGGTATAGTGATATCTTGGCCATCGGACGACAACAATTCATACTCAGCGCTTATTGGTCAGCTTTTGCTAGCCACACACTGTTTGATCTGATAACTTGGGGCGCCCTTGCCCAGGATAAAAAATTATCAAATCCATCTAACTTCCGTAATTGGCCGCCCGCTAAACTCCGCTCGTATCCTTAATAATTTATAACCCAGACACTCCGCTCAACCCCATGTGCTCGGTTCTAATGCTTACCTGATTGATAGCTTCAATTTTATTCTTCTCGAGAGATCATATCAAGTGTATGCTTTGACAAAGTCTGTGCTGTCATGGACAAGAGCCTTCATACGCGCGAAGCGGCAACCCCTTCCGCAGCCATCAGTAGTGCACACAGTGACACAAACCCGAACGATGAGCCATTCTACCCAGGCAAAGATATCTTCGGCACGCCAGTGGGAGATAAAGTTATTGAAGAAGTGCTCATAGGGCGAGGCTATGTGAAGTATTACATGCTGGCGTTTGCGGTGGCCTTTGTAGCCATCATGCTGAACCATTGGGGCACAAAACTTCGATCAAAGTATCAGAAATCACGGCAACAGAAACCACTTCCGACGGTACGGATCGACAAAGGACAAACTAGAGAAACCACTGAATCCACAGAGTCGACGCCACTACTTCAACAGCCTTCGCTGCGTTCTCAGAATCCTTTCGAAAGAGTATGGCTGTTTATGTCTGGCCTTCTTATGCTCCAACCACAAGGCCCCTATACAGCATACCTTGAACCACATTCAACTACTCTCGCCCTTATTTATTACTACGCAATCACTTTGGTCTATATTTTCTACCGATACACGCATCCCATGGTGCTTGCATTCCGACTTGGTATGCTGTGTGTGGCCAATGTCCCACTCCTCTATGTTCTTGGCGCAAAGCACAGCCCGCTTAGCTTTCTGACAGGATGTAGCTATGAGCAGGTGAATGTCTACCACAGGCACGTAGGTAGAGTGTGCGTTCTAACTCTTGTGGCCCACACAGCCATCTTTCTGTGGTACTTCCGTCCAGCATATTTGTTTACGCACGCATGGAGTCTCATGGGCATCATGGCTGGCACCTCTTTTGTCGTGATTGGAATAAGCTCCATTAGAGGCGTGCGACAAATGTTTTATGAATCATTCTATTTGATTCATGCGGTGGGAATGGTCGTGGCGCTACCAACAATCTACCTCCACTACCCTACTGCACAGCCCTTTGCTATAGTTGCGGGTATCAGCATTGCATATGATAGATTGGTGCGCGTATTTGATTATCGTCTGGTTTGGAGCCAGATTGAAGTGCATGAGGGTGATACTGTGATTATCCGTATTCCCAAGCGTGGAAGCCCTTTGGGAACCAAGAGCTACAACCCGCTGGTCAAGTTGAGTGACTGGTTCCATCGTCCTTTGAGATGGAACTCTGGACAGCATATTTTCGTCACTCTGCCAGGATGCGGTCTTTTTGAATCTCATCCCTTTACCATTGCATCTTCAGCGGTTACAAGCGAAACCATGGACGTGATCATCCGCGCGCGGGAGGGGTTTACAAAGCGTCTTTTAGATCAAGAGCGACTGAAGCCCTCTGAAACGGGTCGATGGGTGATCATACATGGGCCATATGGGGTGCATCCTGCAGGGATGCCCATTCCACATCTGAAGGACCTGGGCACACATCCTTACAGCGAGTTGCAAGGCAACAGCGAAGACGACGATTTCACTAAAGACGACGGGCCGGATCCGGCCGTACCTGGACGCCAGAAAATCGTGCTAGTAGCTGGCGGCGCAGGCATTGCATTTACTTATCCCTTATTCGAAGAGTACAGACTGGCACTCTCTCAATCGCCAGAGAGCTTAGGTAGACCTCGAGCTGCGCAAGCCATTCTAAAAACCAAGCTACTAGAGTGGAAAAACAAATGCCTTCAGGATGAGAGAGAGGGGCGTGAGGGTACTCCAACAGACTCCTCAAGTCGTACTCCAATGCTTGCTGGTACACTTTCCAGGGAGGACATAGAACAAAGTGGATTAGAATTCCCCGATGACTTTGACCTAGAGTTCCTGTGGATTATCCCGCACCGCAGCTTTCTCGCATGGCTCCCTAAGCTTGAATCCCAGCTCAGTCCCCGATTACCTACGAATGAAGTTTCGTCGCGGGTGCGCGCACGAGTATGGGTCACGCGCGAAGACGGGCGACCCGATATTAGGCATGAAGTGCGGACAATGGTAGGAAGCTACCCTTCTCTGGACCTTGCCAGCACCATTAAGGACGACAAGGCCAGCAGCTGCTGGGTATCAACATGTGGTCCAGACTATTTGGTGCGGGAGGTGCGGAACGCATGTGCAGAGCTCAGGATGAGCGGGCGTGGAGATGTAGAGTTCTATGCCGAAAAGTTCGGGTGGTAGCATGCAGGGGCCCGCTGATGATAATAATGAAGTAATGTGGTACTAGTTTATGAGATTTCGATATTCGTTACAAAAGTTTCAATGCTCAAAGTTCTTCTGATTTAGAAAATAATACGCGATCGAATTAGAGCGATAAGGCGTAGATGATTTGCAAGTTTTCGCCCGCCTGGCCTTGACTCAGCTGTGAGCGTGCGCAATCGGTGACAGCCATTGGAGGCTCAGAAGCAAAGCCAAGACATCTGGTGATGTTTGACCCGAGTGAGTGTTCCAAGCTTCAGTTATCGTTGGTGCGCGTAGCGACAGAGATTGAGTTAGGAGGACCGGTGGGTGGCTGTTTAGTTTTTTTGATTTCTGGTTTAATTTTAGTACAAAGAATCATTGCAATTTAATCGGCGCAATTTGGAGATATCCTGGTGGCGAGTGTATATACAGCAAACGTGAGATGAGCCATTTTGTGAGTCCAGAGCTAGTGGTTTGGGGGCGCGCGAGCTGAGTCTTTCTCTCCGCACTTCTCATTTGTGAAGTGAAATAGCCAATTTGCCTGATTCTCTCAGCTTTCACGGGCTCTGCGAGGGGATGGAGCAAGGACCTCGAGATCACGAATTCTTCAATTCTTCCACAGCTGCCACTTCTCTTTTCTTCTCTATTTCCCCGGATTTTTGCAGAGTTCAAGTTTTGTTCCTTCGAGTGTTCATTGAGTTTATTCTTATTTCTGGCGGAATTGGCTGCACCGGAACTATAGCCTCGCACCTTAGTTGCAACAACACTGTTTATCCGCCCCGGAAATGTTGCAACTTGGGTGTTCGGGACGAACGACTGTTGTAGAAATCGAAACCTGCGACTGAATCTTTTTTTTACATTTGACACTTTTTTACCAAAATCTCATCGATCAAGAACAGCAGGAATGGCAGGACTGATAATATGAACATCTGGGGCGAAGCACCGCTCGTCGGCTATTATTGCGTCGTAGTCGAGTGGATTTGAGTGCAAGTTCTGGTATGGACATGGGCCCCACGCAGCAACCAAGCACCTCTCACGCTCAGGACCACCGTTGATTGCTGTAATCAAAAAACGCGGAAAGTGCTCGCCCATGAGGCCAAGTGGGGCACGCTCGGATTTGGTTGCAAGGGGTGTGTGGATGAGGAGACGCTCAGCTTGTGTTCCCGCAAACATCTACACAACAAACTCCCAGCAACAGCAACAGCAACGGCTGCTCTCGGGCAGAATCCCACCACTTCGCCAGCAAGCGACCGTTTAGCAATGGCACGACTTTTCCTTGTTGGTGAAAAACTATAAATAAGGCCATTGCCCATCTCCTCATTCTTCCATCTTTTTCTTTGCTTCCCTAACTTCACGAGCTCACACACAATGCCTGTAAGTTACTCCAGTCCACCAATTGAGGTCTCCAGAGACTCATCATGGTGCTAACCCCACACAGACCAATCCTTCTTTCGTCCTCAACAAAATTAACGACGTCTCTTTCGAAGAACGCCCAATTCCAGAGATCAAGGACCCCCACTACGTCAAGATCCAGGTCAAGAAGACTGGTATCTGCGGTTCAGATGTCCATTACTACACACATGGTTCCATTGGCTCTTTTGTAGTGAAGGAGCCCATGGTTCTTGGTCACGAATCTGCCGGTATTATTGTCGAAACCGGCGATGCTGTCACCTCCCTGAAAGTTGGCGACAGAGTTTGCATGGAGCCCGGCATTCCCTCTCGATACTCTGATGAATACAAGGCTGGCAAATACAACCTTTGCCCTCACATGGCCTTCGCCGCTACTCCCCCATACGATGGAACTCTTTGCCGATACTACCTGCTGCCAGAGGACTTCTGCGTCAAGCTTCCTGATAATGTTTCTCTGGAGGAGGGCGCTCTAATTGAGCCCCTCTCTGTGGGTGTCCACGTTTCGAAACAAGCTGGCATCGTCCCTGGTGACGTTGTCGTTGTTTTTGGAGCCGGCCCCGTCGGTCTCTTGGCTGCCTCTTGCGCGCAGGCTTTCGGTGCTTCAAAGGTCCTCTCTGTCGATCTCTTCCAGAACAAGCTGGATCTTGCTAAGGAAATCGGTATTCAGCACACTTTTATCCCTACAAAGGGCGACTCTCCTCAAGAATCTGCTAAGAAGATTGAGGAGATTCTTGGTCAGCAGCCTGACGCTGTCATTGATGCCTCGGGTGCTGAGTACTCAATTCAAACCGGTATCCATGTTGTCAAGACAGGCGGTCGCTACGTGCAGGCTGGCATGGGACGGGACGAAATCACTTTCCCTGTTGCCGAATTCTGCTCCAAGGAATTGACTCTCAAGGGCTCATTCAGATACGGCTACGGAGATTACAAACTCGCAGTTGAGTTTGTCGCTTCTGGAAAGGTCCCAGCCAAGAAGTTGATCACGCATCACTTCAAGTTTACGGAAGCGGAAGAGGCCTTCAAGACTGTGATGGCTGGAAAGGCAGTCAAGGTCATTATCGATGGCCCTGAGGATGAGTAAATGTGTATACGAACGAAAATATCAGTCTATTAATCTCTTATATGTAATAAATGAATGAATTTTAAAAAAAAGATCCCAATGGCAGCAATTCGGTTCGGTCATGATGGTTTTTTCTAGAGACTATTGTTCACGCCGTTCGAAGTTCTGCCCTGCAGCATGCTGGCGTATTCGTACCCTAAACCTCACTCTCTTCCTTTTTGGGACAGAACAATTCAACTCTTCCTGAAAAGTGCTTCCCCCATGAAATAGACCAGATCGGTCTGATAATCCTCAAAAAATAAGCACACAGGCTTCAGAGGTCCATGAGGACCAAGTAAAATAGGCAGCACTTTGCTTCAATTTTACAGTTTAATATATAGATTTAGTAAACTACTTATACTTATACTTCGCCAATTCCATCCTTCTAATTCCTTTAAGACAACCCAATCTCCAATATAAATCTCTCGGCCATGAAAAAAGAATCAAAAACCGAAGTCGTGGAGATGGAAGATACTCCTATGCATAAAACTTCCTATGCTCTTTACAGAGTTCGGTCAATTCAACATGACGATGGGGCACTGGATGAAAGCGACCCGTCAAAAGAAGATACACAATCGGAGGAAGAAGGTAAACTTCCAGTTAAGCCAAAAGGCAGTTTGTTCCACTTTGCTAGGCTTCCTCATGACCTTATTTATCTTATTCCAGCCTACACCGGTGCTGTGCTAGCAGGCGTCTCCAAGCCGATCCAGACCATTCTGCTTGGAAAGGTGTTCACAGCCTTGGGCAACTACGCGTCAGGAAAATCAAGCAAGAGCGAGTTCATGCATGACGCAACTATATACTCCATGTCCATCGTGGGTGTTGGAGGCGTTCTTCTAATAGTCAACTGGCTCATGTTGTCTTGCTTTGACCTGTTTTCCGCCAACCTCTTGAAAAGAGCCCGGCGCCAAATGTTTGTGAGGTTTCTTAATCGGGATTTCGCTTGGTACGATATGAACAAGGGCGTTATGGGAACATTAACGACGCTCAACAGATGTTTTTCGGATTTACAAGGTGCGACTACAATGACACTGGCCCTTATATCTCAGTCTCTGTGTACTATTGTGGCATGCTTGGCTATCAGCTTTTACTACTCGTGGGCGATTGCCTTTGTCTCGCTTGCCATCTTGCCGTTGATACTCGCCGTCACAGCAGTTGGCTCACGGTATATTACAAATTACTTCTACAATTTCAAACGCATCATCGAGGACGTATGCACGGTTGTGAATTGGGCTATTGATTCTATTGCCACGGTCAAGCAGTTCAACGGCCAGGACACTATTTCAAAGAAATTCCTCCAAGACCTGAATAAGGCAAGTGCATTCTATTTCAAGTTCTCCATTGCTGCTGGAATTCAGCAGGGTATCACGCGATTCATGGTTCTCGCCATGTTTGTGCCAGTCTTTGTGTTTGGCTCTTACCTAGTCCACAAGGGGTCGGTCGAAGTTGGGTCAGTGCTGACCGTCTTTTGGTGCAGCTTTATGATTTCAGGTAGTGTTTCCTCTCTAGGATTGAGGATGGAAGGTTTGAACAAGGGCCAAGTTGCGAGTGCCCGAATACAAGAGTTTCTAGACCTTGGAATGAGTTCAGCTACTTATTTCAAAAATATGATTGGGATTTTTCCTGAAACTTGCGAGGGATCCATTGTTTTTCAAAACGTAAGTCAAGTTGAGATTTTAAAAAACATTGTTAACAAAATCTAGGTTGTCTTTAGATATCCGTCACGCCCGGACATTAAAACGCTTGACCGACTCAGTCTCAAAGTAAGCGCCGGGCAGTTTGTGTTTCTTGTTGGCGGATCTGGCAGCGGCAAGTCCACTATTTCCAACATCATTTTACGCATGTACGACATTTCCTCCGGCTTGATACTCATTGATGGATCCCCAATCGGCTCGCTTTCTTCAAAATGGTTACGCGAGAATATCACCGTTGTTGAACAACAAAGTGTGTTGTTTAACACTTCAATCGAGGACAACATTTTGTTAGGAAATGCGGACAGAGACACCCCGGTATCACCCGAAGAGATGTCCGAGGTCATTGACTTTGCGCTACTCCAGGACATTATCGACACTTCTACAAACGGTATTGACACTGTAGTGGGCATTGGAGGCTCCAAACTGAGTGGTGGCCAGCGCCAGCGAATTGCGTTAGCCAGAGCCAGAATTAGAGATACGCCCATTCTTATTCTCGACGAAAGCGTATCTGCACTAGATGTCATAGCCCGGGAACAGATAATGAACAAGATTAGGGCATGGCGACGCAATAAAACGACTATTGTGATCACTCATGAGCTGGAGCAGATTCGGGAAAGCGATTACGTTTACGTGCTGGCCGACGGTCGCACTGTTACTCATGGCTTGCGAGCTAACCTTACCGACGACGCGTCTTTCACCGATTCGGCAGTCACAAGCCCAATCTCGCCTTTATCCCCCTCATGGCCTTCAGCTAGAGTGCGTCCTCAGAGTGACTTAGCATCTCCGTTTTCGGACCGTTTTGAAATTGATGAGAACGGAGTGCCGTCTACTCCAATCAGTAGAAAGAGAATGACCCTTCCGATAAATCTTGAAGACTTGATCAAGACAAACCCAGACCTCCCGCCTTTGTCTCCTATTCGAAATGAGTCTGTGGAATACAGTCGGTTTACTCGTGCTTCGATGCTGCGTCCTCAATCTGCCTTTTACTTTGTCCCGCCTGTCATTGAAAGCGTTGATGCGGATAACCTGTACACCCATCAGGCACCCCCCTTGCCAAAATTTTCAACTGTGCAGACTATTCATGGCAAGAGTGCCGAAAATCTGGCCCAGGGGCCGGCGCTATCTTCACGTTTCTCGGTAATGAGACCAATCTCTATGGGGTATGATCTCTCAGACCGACTTGGTACTCTTTCCCGCCCAAAATCAGCCCTGCCAACATATGAGGTTGAACGGCCCAAGAGTGCGTTTTTTCCTGGATTTTCTACCGTTCGAATGAGCGTTTTTGTGTCTAAAGATGCTGGAGGTTCTCTTGACGATAACGAGCCTAAACAAGATGCAATCTTCATGAAATATATTAGCTCCAGTGACTCTGCCCAGTTCAACGTGTCCAGCCTTCATATCATGCTTATGTGCTATAAAAGCATTCCTAATAAGTGGCTCCTTTGGCTTGGTATCCTGATGGCTGTTATAAATGGTGCTCTGACGCCTGTATTCTCCTACACCATATCGCAACTTATCAGTCAAATGACACCAGGTGTGGGATCTACGGGAAGTCAGTCCGTATGGATAGGAGTCACACTAGGAATTTCACTGTTAGACGGTCTGACTGCCTTTGGTCGCGCAGTGATTTTGTCCACAGTAGGTGACAAATGGGTCAAGGAATTGCGCATGAAAGCCATGAATTCTATTTTACAGCAAGATATGGATTGGTACTCTAGGAACGAAATTGAAACCAATGACCTGACCATTTTGATTATGAGTCGCGTTGAGGACATGCGAGTCCTCGTCACAAACCTGCTGAGTATTTCTGCAACCACCTTATCGGTCTGCCTGATTTGTGTCATTTGGGTGTTGATTCTTGGATGGAAGTTGTGTCTTGTCGGCCTAGCAATGATCCCGCTTTTCTACCTTGCCGCCATGTTTAGTAAGTACATTGTACTATTCTGGGAAGCCAAGTGCATCTATCTGAATGCAGTTGTGGAAGAGATTATCCATGAGACTGTTGCAGGCATTCGTACACTCCGAATCTTGTCTTTGGAGAAGGAATTCATCAAGAAGTTTGACAGTGCAGTTGTCAAATACATTAAAGCCAAATACATCGACTGCGTTTTTTCTGGACTTGGCTTTGGTGTTAATGAAATGGTTCCTTTGATAAGTCAAGGAATTCTACTATGGTACGGCATGAAGCTCATTGCCGACCACGCCTACTCAGCGGGTGTGATGCTACAGGTTTTCACGATTCTGTTCTTTGGTATCTCATCAGTAGGTACATTACTGACCTCTACCCCACAAATGCACGGAATTTTCCTGACATCCCTGCGTCTATTCCAGATTATTGATTTCAAGTCCGAGCTCAGCCATGAGAGAGCCGGCAAGCAGAGTAAAATTCGTATGGGGAAGGGAAATATTGTGTTTAGTAATGTGCACTTCAGCTACGTTGTGCCTGAAAAGGATGGAGACGCCAACTCTCTAGGCGAGCTCAACTCGAAGCGCCAAAGAGTCAAAGGTTTGTTTGCGCCTCAGACTGTGAGCATGGAAAACAACTTGCTGGTCAAGGTGTTAAATTCATTCACAGCCATCATTCAATGCAACAAGACGACTGCCATTGTTGGGCCATCTGGATCAGGAAAATCCACCATCGTCTCTTTGCTCACGAAACTCTATGCCCCCGCAGGCGGTACCATTAAAATTGAAGGAATTGACATTGTTGACATCGATACCGACATTCTCCGCCAGGAGATCGCTGTGGTTGGCCAAATGCCGCTAAATTTCTTTGGCGGAACTATATACGAAAACATCACCTTTGCGCTGAGACGGCCCATCACGCTTGAAGAAGTCCGAGCGGTATGCCAAGAATGCGCCATTGACGAGTTTATCTCTGCGCTGCCTGATGGGTACAATACGCGGATTGGCGGCAGCACAGGTCCTATTTCCAGCGGTGGCACGTCGCTCCTGTCTGGAGGCCAAATGCAACGCATTGGTATAGCGCGAGCCCTGGTCCGTCAGCCGCGCCTACTTATTTTGGACGAGTGCACTTCGGGGCTGGATACCAAGAGTACGGCTGCAATCAAAGAGACTCTGATCTCGTACAAGCAGAAACGGAATATGACCATTCTGATTATTACTCATCAACAGGATGTAGCTGCAATTGCTGATAATATTTTGACTATAAGTGATGGTAAGGTAGTCAAAAGGTTAACACAGTAAGATATAACTCAATAACTTTATATAATTTCAAAATCACAGTTATTCAAACATCTGAATTCTTAGCCGACGCAACTCTATCGGGCTTATTCATAGCCCTACATAAAGGCAAAGCACAAAAGTTAATGGACTAATATAAAGGAAAAAGTACAGCCACAAATATATATCAGGGCACCTCGCTCATCTTTTCAGATGGCGTGGGGGATTTCCAATGCTGGACTATTACACTAGACTGATCAGAGTTGTTGCTCTCGTCTTGGTACTGTGAAAGATCTGGTGTCCAACTTGCTGTCTTCCACGCAGGAATCTTGGCATCCCACATTAAAGCAATCTCTTCCAATGTTTTGCCTTTCGTTTCTGGAAAACAGACAAATACGTGAATAATCATGAGAAAATCAAACACGAGAAAAATGATGTATGTTTTCCATGTGATGTTCTTGAAAGCAGTAGGCACAAACATGGCGAGTGCAAAGTTGAAAAGCCAGTTTATGCCCGTGGTGAGGCCATTTGCATGAGCTCGCTGAGACGTGGGAAATATTTCAGAGCAGTATATCCAGGTCACTGGACCCCAGGTAGGAGCAAAGCATGCCACAAACAGGAAGGACATTGATATGGCAGCCTTTGACGCTTTTTTATTGTTGACTGTGATTGTTATCATTTGATCCGGAGCTGGATCTGTGATTGGGATAGCGTACACAGAAAGAACGCAAACCAAGCACAATAAACAGGTAAACAGTCCAAAAGAGCCTGCCATCAAAGCCTTTCTGCGTCCTACTCTATCTATTAGCAGAATTCCTGGAACTGTCATAGCCATATTAATGACGTACTGAATTGATGCGGAGACTAGCAAGTTATTGCCGTGAAAACCAGCCATTTGGAACATGTAAACGATATAGTACATCAAGACATTCATGCCAGTTAGTTGCTGCCAAATTTTAGTAAACAGCCCAACTAGTGTTCGGCTCAGGTTTTCCTTCCGAAATAGATCCATAAGACCAAAGTTACTGCATTGCTCTTTTTGCTCCTCTGCTTGAATTTCGCCTAGTTCAATTAACACGTCTTCGCTGTTAACGTCGCCATTTGCCTGAATCATGGCTATGATATGGGTTGCTTCCTCCCATCGACCATTCTTCGCCAACCATCTTGGAGATTCTGCAATAAACAAAGAACCCACAAGAAGGAGAACACTTGGGAGCATCATAAGCCCCCAAGCCGTTCGAAAAGAAGCCGGTCCTTTGATATATGAGCAACCATATCCAATGTAGAACATAATCATGATTCCCCACGTCAGCGCCCATTGATACAATCCTCCTAGAGTTCCTCGAATGCGCTTTGGTGCAATTTCTGCAATATAAACTGGCGTTGCTGATGACGCGAACCCAATCCCAATTCCTGATATGAGACGCCCACAAATAAGCTGAGCAATGTTTTGAGCAGAGCATTGTATAGCGCATCCAATCATCCAAAAGACGGCTGATAGCCGGATTAAAGGCAGCCTGCCCAAACCATCCATCACGTATCCGCAAACGCAAGCTGAAAGGAAGGACCCTCCTGTCATCGCAGCCGTTATGCCGCCTTGTGTGATTGAGTTTGGGTTATCAAAGTAGCTAAGGTAGTCTTTCTGGTCGACAAAGGCAGATACCGAAGAGACGTCGAACCCAGACATCAGAGCGCTAATGGTCGCGATAGCGGTCACTGCATACGGATTATAGACTTTATAACCCATTTTATCATTGAACTTGAAATAAAAATCTAGCATTCAAGTTCATCAAGGTTTTCAAGAGAGTTATATACTTTGTGCCCTGTTGTACTTGCTTATGGTTTGTTTAGCTTCAAACACTCCATTCATAATTTCCGCTTTTTTCTCCTTGTTCAACTCTTCCTTCCTGCGAGCCATGATGTTGCTGGTTTTTCCTTTTGTTCTACATTCATGCGCAACGACTCGCCGTTCTTGAATGCCAATTCACATTTGATCCTTCAACATATTAGGAATGGCTCCAAATTTTTCAGATACTATTTCAATTTACAGAATTGCTTTAAAAGAGACTCTAAAAGTGACACCTTAGCAATGAAGAAGCACACACTCCATGTAACTATAAGAATTTAAAACAATTCGGGTAGTCCCGAGTTTGGAATTGAGTTTTCCGAGCACCTCCATATGTGATTCATGAGATGCTGATAACTTTAGAAATGCTATATACGTATTCATTATTTAATGCAAGATATCTAGCCTCCTATTGGAGAAAGAATTTACCGCAGACTTCTGGCTTACATTGCACTCTTCGATATAAGCGTTTAGTCGCCCGTGTTGATGCTCTTCGCGTGCTGTTAATCGATCACCATATATTGTAAATCCAGCCCACTTGAAAAAGGCGCGACACCATACGGAAGTCTTTTTTCATCTACGAAGTATCACAAATACTTTGTGGCCCTTGATGGAATGTTAAACATACGTTCTCCCACTTGCCAAGTCATTTCTTCCTCACCGATGTTAGCTCCTCATGTTTAAATTCATGAAGATGTCTGCTGATAAAAATCCCATTATCAAAGATGCTAAACCAAATGCTAACGCGGGTAAAAAAGGCTGGTTGTCATACGGGGCATCAAATTACTACAGAATTGCCTTTCTCGAATTTCTGGATACGACAGTTCATTTAGTTTTCACGGTGTTCACCAAGTTCGTGTTTGCAGCTAGGGATGGATTGCTGAGTTTTTTATCAATGCTGCAATCAGTGTTTCTGATTCCGTTAGATTTTCTGTTGATTATTGCTCATTCTGGCTTGACATTTATACAGAAAGACATTGTGCAAAGAAAGAAAAAGAAATGGACAACAGGTAGTACTGAAGAGGGAACCGAAACTGCTATCGATCTAAAACAAAAACTTGATGCTTTCCAAAATGTGCATATTGCGGATCTTAACAATACGAGAAAATTGTTTTGGACAGGCGAGCCACTATCCATCAGAAGTATGTTCATCGTAAAAGACGGCGATTCAAATGAGCCAGCTTTATCTTTTCTATCTGGTCAATCGAGAACGTTCTCCGACCCACCAATCGTTGTCGACGAAAAACATAGCGCTACCAAACAGGGTATTTATTCAGGTTGAAAGTCTGCAAATTGTTCTAACTTTTAGATTCTCTTTATAACGACAAGAAGAGAAAAGCAAGCCAGACAGTTCAGTCCCAATACCCCAGAAGACCGAAACTCTCACGACTTTTCCGCGAACGGCGGCTACCATCTGACAGAATTTGGTCGATAGGTAGAGATACAGAAATCAGCGATAAGACAAAAGGCCCTAATTTGCGGAGGTCGTATATTCCTCGAGTATTTGATAACGCTTCAACTCTTCCATCATCCAACAACTGGCCATATCCGTCTTTATCTTCGTTCGCACAGAAGTTTCAACCTAAAGAACCTTCTGTGACGGAATTTGAAAAATTTGCAAATCCTAATCCCTCTGAGCCTCCTGCAATTCCTACGCCCCTTCAAGCGGAACCGATCCGTGAAGCTTCAATTCAGACGAACGATGGTGCTCAAAATCGCGCCGATAAGCTCCATGTAACCCCACTTCCACGAGCTCCTACAACAGCAACATCTTCTATTATTAATGAGGAGGAAATCACCCGATCCAAGCGCGTACCTCCTGTCCCATTCACTTCAGAACATGTATCCTCAAATCAACAATCCACACCGATAGGTCCCGAAGCTAAAAGGTTCTCTGGTCTTCTAAACGGCTATCTTAAAAATCGTCGCATATCCGAAATCACCATTGAAGATAACGACGACGATTACGAAGATATCGAGAGCGATGAAGATACTGTTGAGCCAAGTGTACTTGAACATGGTGCGAACAATGCCCTTGGGCAAAGGGAGGAAGACCCTTTTCCTAGCGAAAAGAAGTTGAAACATAAAATACACTATGGGAGAAGATTTGCTCAAAAGTTTAAAGCTGCTACAAGCGCAAAGCAAAACACCGTTGAGCTGGAGACCGACCAAAGCTTTTTGAAAGCTCCCTTAGACACTACAGCAGATGATAGTGAGGTGCACGAGGAAGAGTCCACTAGGTAAAGGTAGCATATTATAAAGGGAACAAAATGAAATAAGCGTACGTAAATCATACAGAGATTAGTTAATTTGGAAGGTGTATATCGGGATAATCAACGAGGCAAGTTTCGTATACGTCATAAATCGGTGGTTGCCATGAAATAATTCTGTGCGGTGAACATGCAGCGTAGTAGATGAATGATACACACCGTCTAGTAGCTAATTCCGTGCTGATGGGGATTATGCAAACACCTTCCAGCGTATACAGTCCCTGGAGTTTTGAAAAAAAATACTTGTATTGACAATAAGAAAACTGTGAAAAGTATACATGGTATGAATAGTAAAAAATGAAAATAAAAATAAAAATGAGCCAAATATTCACGGGCTTCTCGAGCCTTCAATCACACACGATTTTTAAACATTAAAGGGAAAAAAAAAGAAGAGAGGAGGAGGGGAAAATGCCCAAAGGAACAAATAAGGAACATGCTGGAGTTGACGAGAAAGGATGACAAAACAAAAGGGCGTTTTTTTTTTTGGAGCATTAAACATGACATCTATTTTTTTTTGAGTTCTTGCGAAAGAATGAGGGAAGGGCTTCGACGAGCATTATAGCAATCAATAAAGGGAACTAAGAAACAGTACAAATCAAGATATACCGAAAGTCGCCGAGAAGAGGAATGCAGAAGAATGGGTGAGCTGTAGACATCATGGAGGACTACTTATCATGGTGATCCATGAGAGCTTCAAACTGATTGCGTTGGCTACTCTGGCGTGACGAGTCACTTGAAGGTGGCGCCGGCCCAGGCGAGTTGTTGCCCGTGCTGTTACTGCCACCTACACGACGAGAACTGCCACCCCGGCTGCTTCCTTCCCTGTTAAACATCGAAGAAGGACCAAATGTATTTGGCGATGTGGTCCTAAAGCCCTTGAGGCGTTCCAATTCATCGCGAGAAACACGGTTGTTATTGCTGTTGTTACCATGGTTTGCGTTAGGACGAGAGAATCTCTGGCCACCACGGTTAAATCGCTGTCCCAAAGCAGCGTCGGCTTTTTCACGAGCTTCACGAGCTTCTTCGTGAATCTCAGCAATTGTCTTTGGTCCCTTGTCTTTCTTCTTGTCAACCCATCCGCCCTTGCGAAGCTCAGCTACATCCATGAGCATAAACTTCATACGAGATGCCAAACCGGGTCTTTCCTGAATCTGCTTCATTTTTGAAAAGTAGTAATCCATAATACCGGCATTATCTTTATTCTCTTCCAAGCGAGAGCCCACGGTAGACATGAGCTGACATAGAGATTCAATAATCTCGTCGGAAGGAATATCCGGGCCTTCGCAGGACGCCAAAAGCATGCGTAGACAAGTGTGCATGATCTTTTCCATCAGCATATCCAAAATGTAAAGCTCACCAATGAATTTAATTAGACCAAGACCACGACGCTTAGCGGCAACAGCAGTGTAGTACTCATCTGACATGAGTTCGGCGTCTAAAGGCGTACCATCGGGATTGGTCGGTAGTTTATCAGTCCATCCACGCTCGAAGTCTTCTTGACAACGGTTAAGAAGGTACTTGCGGAACATGGCGCCACCTTTGATAGGTTCTCCCTTGGAGTCCTTGATGTTTTCATCACTGATATCAGGGTTGATGCGATTATACATCTTTCCACAAAAACGGGCATACATATTAGACCAGTGTGCTTCATCAACAGCTTTGTCAAACGTAAGCTCAATAACTTGCCGCAGAGTTCTTCCATCTGTCTCTTGGGCAGACTGGCCGGCAATCTCAATAATCTGGTCTGATATAATGTCAAAGTTCTCTATCGTCATCTTGTTAAGGAGTGCCTTAACCTTACGCTGTACTTCTTCAGGAGTAAGTTTTCCATCACTTTCAGGAGCCTTCTTGAGAGCTCGTGGAACCCAGGCATTAGCAGAGCGCACCAGGGGAGCAACAGGTTCAGCGGGTGCAGGCGAAGAAGTAGGAAACTCGGGTTCAGTGTGTAGGGAAGACTTGTTGAATGTATTCTGACGCTCACCACCACGGTTAGAAGGGTTTCTAGGACCACTTTTGGCACCTCTGCGAGACGAGTCTTGACGACCACCCATGCTGTTCATACCAGAAAGATTAGTAGACGACATGCGTTTGCCATGCGGTCCACCCATTTGAAATCCAGGACCGCTAGGGCCACTAATTGAAGTTCTATCTGCTCTGCCTCCAAAATTTCCAAAGTTGCCCATAGATTGCCCATAGCCGCTTCGATGAGATCCAGAGCGGTTTGAAAACTGTCTATTGCCGCCGTTGTTCACCGTGACGATAACACTTTTAATTGGTTCCCAGTTCTCAGTTGGAGGGAACGTCGCCACAGAGCGGAATTGCATCATGAAATCATTGTCATATAAGTAAACTCCGGGTTGCGTAGAATGTATTTGAGGTGATTGAATGTCAGCGGGATAAGTAATGCTCTTTATCTGATCTGGAGATAATCTGGTAGCATTTTTGAGGCAACGGAGAGGGTTTGGTGAAGAGTTTATGCGATCAGTTACTAACTCGATGGTAGCCTGAATAGTCTTCGTCTCAGGCTCTGCTTTAACTTCAACTTTTGGTTTGGTCTCCGCTTCAAACTTTGCGGCAACTTCAAAGTCAGCGCGGTCTTCCTCCTTAGGTTTCGTCTCTTCCGTCTCCTGTTCCACATGAAGCTGTCTTTCTTCCTCAGCAATCTTCTTAGCAGCTTTCTCGGCCCTTATGGCTTCTTCGGCCTTTGCGGCGGCTTCAGCCTTTGCGGCAGCTTCAGCCTTTGCGGCGGCTTCAGCCTTAGCAGCTTCTTCAGCCTTTGCAGCTTCTTCAGCCTTTGCAGCTTCCTCAGCCTTTGCAGCTTCCTCAGCCTTTGCGGCAGCTTCAGCCTTAGCAGCAGCTTCAGCCTTAGCAGCAATTTCAGCCTTTGCAGCTTCCTCGGACTTCGCAGCTTCCTCGGCCTTTGCAGTAGCTTCTTCAGCTTTCGTAGCCTCTTCGACCTTTGCCTCTTGAGCTTTTGCAGCTACTTCCGCCTTGGCAGCATCCAGAGCACGCTGTTTGATAAGTTCTTTAAACTCATTCTTTTTCTCCAACGCTCCAGATTCTGTGGAAGAGGCCGAACGGCTACGTACAGTACTAGGGGCAAGAGTTAGCGGTGAGCCCGGTGTCGGTGATACCACAGCGGCGGTAGCTGGATTAGGACTGGGTGTACTGCTGACAGCCTTGGTGAGCACGACCGGTTCATTAGTGAGGGGGTTGGTGATTTTTACAGAAGCACGAGCAGGCCGAACTTGTTGAGGAGGGTATGTAGGCGATCTTAATGGTTGCTCAATTGGGATTGGTTGCGGTTGCCCATACATGCCGAAAGCAAACATTTGAGGATTTTGAACAAGTGGTGAGGTAGGGATTGGATAGCTATAGTGATTTGGTGCGTATTGCTGATATGTGCCGTTACCGTATCCTGCGTAGCCAACATTTGATGGATTACCATATTGCCCTAAGGCAGGGTTGTCCAAAGGGCGGGACTGTTGCCTGTGATTGCGATGATTATGATTATGGTTGTTATAACTCATTGAATTGTTCACGTAATAATTTGGCTGTGAGAAGCGGTCTGTTTGATAATTGGGGCGAAATTTATGATAATTAGTTGGAGGGGTGTTAGTGTGTGAATAATGGGATTTCTAGATGGGGTGTTAGCAAAAGCAAAAGACGTGATGCCTTTATATAGTTGAGCCTAGGAGATAGCCTTGCTGTTCCAGCTGAAAGGGGATGTCGTGAAAGCGACTTAGGCAAGTTGTATTTGACAATCATGGATGGTCGAGGAAACTCGAGGCTTCGCCGAGAAAGACTAGCCTGGAATGGAAGAATAAACGGGACAGAAAAATCATCGTCCTTTGAATCAAGTTGGTAGGAATAGAAACATGTAGGTTCAGTTTGATTCCCAAAAGTCTCTCAAATGACAACTTTTTCACCATTTTGGAGGTGCGGCAACTCCAATTCGTCCGCCGTCCTGAACGTCATATAGTTATAAAATTTGACTGCATGTAACCGATCCACCAAACTCAAACTGTCCCAGCCTTGGATTTTATTCCTAAAGTCTCAGGACAAACAAAGTTGCGTGTTTGAAGTGGCGAAAAACATAAACTCATACACAACTGCTCCAGACGCCTTAAGTGTTGGTGTCACCATAGCCGTGCCAAATACTCTATGCTTGCGTAGTCGTTTTCTCCAACCTTCCCTTTTTTTCATGTTATAATTGCATTGGGCTACTTACATCCGTATCATTTTTGCTGGGGCTATTGGGTGTTGATCCGTGTGCACCATTGCCATTGCTGTATTTGGGGGCCTGTAAATTTGCATTAAGTTCGTCGCTGGCGGTTGACGTAGATGTTACAATGGGAACAGGCGATTGTGGGTTGCTAGCCATGTTGCTGCTTATGCTAAAAGATGTCAGTAAAAGTGTGTAGACACAGAACTGCAGTGGCAGAACTGGAGCCGCAGAGCGACAACGGCGGCAAAACAGTGGCGACGTCAAATAGTACTAGTTGCGAGCAGCACTACAAGTAAGGAAAGCCAGCATTGCCGTCCCAGTGAGCACAGCGACGCCACCGAGGAAATACGAATATACTCACCTTGAAAGCTGGATACTCTATTATTGCTGCTCTGTGACCGAAAAGACGCAGGGTATATCTTCACAAAGACTAAGGTTTCAGAGAATGGCCTAATAAAGGTTATGCTGATTGTGCTTTACAAAAAGAAGCACTTCCTGGTGTATAATGAGTCTGAAGAAATTGGAATGAAAAGTTCCAAAAATGTTCAAAAGTAGGGACGAGGAGGGAGGAAACGGGCCTTGATTGATTTTTGGTGTTTGGATTAGACCGGTCGAGAATACTGAGCTTAGTCAACCCTCTTCCCCTGCCCTTTGGTCCCAGCACCTGACACGCGCGACAATGTTCCACTTGCCCTTTGGCGCTGCGTGATGCACACTTATGGCAGGCACAGCCGCAGCGATTCTTAGCGAATGTCTCTCCTGCACAGGATAATAGCATGGCATTTCTATACACAGTCCGCTGTGTTTTTTTTGCGAACCTGCCTGCAAAGGGTGTTTCCATATCATCGCGATACTGCTTCTCAGATTGGGGCGTGCACGTTCAGCCCTGCAATTTTACTGTCTTCCACTTGAGGTACGAATTCCACGTTGTTTCGCACAGCGCTGGTATGTCTGTGATAAAAACATCTCATTTCGTGTTTGATGTCAATCAATTGATTCAATCTACATGCTAACAAAAACCATAGGCAAGTTACACCAATAAGTAGGTCATTAAAAAAAAGCACAAGAGCAGAAAAGCGGGCGAATGCTGGCACTTTGCTCACTTAGTAGTCCCGCCTATAGCCATACCTTGACTCCTCCTCTTCATCATTGCGATATGATAGGCGCCTGTATTCCTGCTCATCTTCTTCATCACGGTGACCGCCATAGATATTTTGACCTCCTTCTTGGTTGTAATACCGGTTGTTGTAACCATACGCAGGGTCATTTTCGTTCCTATTATCGTACGATGGTCTCTCTTCTCCTTCTTCATGGTTATTCCTCCTGTTATATTCGTAGGGCGTCTCTTC
Source organism: Geotrichum fermentans (assembly GCA_030564905.1). Taxonomy (NCBI): domain Eukaryota; kingdom Fungi; phylum Ascomycota; class Dipodascomycetes; order Dipodascales; family Dipodascaceae; genus Geotrichum; species Geotrichum fermentans. The sequence continues at coordinate 48,012 of JAJMAG010000086.1, forward strand.
TTCCTCTCTCCCCTCGTTACTCTTTCCTTCATATTCATAGGATGGCTGTTCCTCCTCGTTGTATTCATGTCTGTTCCCATATGTAGGTCGTTCTTCCCCATTGTCTTCACGGCGATTGTATCCATATGAGTTGATATTTTCGTCATCTTCGTTTCTATCGTAGGAGCTACCATGCCTTTGAGGGCTGCTCTCTTGTTCATTGGTAGCAGTGTATCTATTTGGTCGATCAGGGTATCGCTCATTTTCCTCGTCGTATCTGCTCTCGGACTGGCTGATGTTAAGCGAGTTGAACTTGCTGATAGTCTGATAATCTTCGTCTTCATTGATCTTTGGAATATTAAAACCAAAACTATGACCACATGAATCAGTATGTTCATCGCTAGTTCTATCGTCACTAGCTGCAAATACTGCTGCTGCCTTTTTCAAGTTTTGCCCATTTCTCACACCCTCAGCAGTGAACCCAGCTAATACAGCATCAGCATCATCTAAATTGTTCACCCATTCTTCTACAACTCCACGCATCTGTCTATGGATCGAGGTCCTAGCCATTGCTGGATGATGGAATACCTGAAGCACCTTGTCTGTTACTTCATTCATGTCAATTTCAGTATCTTCCCAAGCTTGGACAATCATTGGCACCACGTAAGAAACAACAACGGTAGCAATTTTACCTGCAGGTTCGTTCAAGTATGATGCAAAGTGATCTTTACTGAGTTGCGAGTGGGTGGGATTATCATAATTGGGGTCTGTCCATACCAAAAACTGATCCTCGCCGTTCACTATTGCCTCTGTGCTGCCATGCAATCCATCCACGATCTGTTGGAGAAGAGGGCTAATAATAGGTTGGATATTCCCCATGATAAATATAGTCATGGCTTCAGAAATGTTTTCTCGAAGCTCGTTCAGTCCTGGAATGGAACTAATAAACTTGTCTATCTTTTTCATGGCATTATCACGGAACTCGATATATGGATAGACTTGAGCAATGATTTCCGTCGGGTCGCTGGACTCATGGCAGGAATTCTTGAGTTGGTCAATCTGGTCAAAAAAGCTTCCCTTATCGTCTTCTTCACTTTCATTGCCGCTGGAAAAGTTAGGAATCATATTCAAGTATTTTTTGAGCCTATCTCCAGAGTCAACTGAGGCAGCACTATTGTTAAGAGACGACTCGATATCGGCAATCTCCATCTGAGAAAGAGAATCCTGAGCTCCTCCCATCAAAGAATGTAAAAAGTCCTGTCCACCAAAGGTCCCTGTAACAACTGGGTAGACAATTTCACCATTCAGCTCAATAGTGCAGTTTTCACCAACATGAGGAAAAACATCAGTGTACCCCATGCTAATGAGTACCAATTCGCAGTAGTTTGAGTGCGCTGAGAAGTCTTCGAGGGTATGTAGAGCTTGGCCGAGTAAACGGAAAGCCTCAAATTGGTCTAATTCCGTACCATCATCTCTCGCTTTGCGGCCCAACTCAATGCATTTGTGCAAAGAAGTGCGAACATACTCACTAGACGTTGGCCAGTTACCATTTTCATTGCATATGTAATTTTTCATCCCTGTTTCACGGTCTACTTCGAGCTCTTCTGGATCCACAGGTCCACGTAAACGTTTGTCGTAATCACGAGCATCTAAGCCTTCTCCGTATCCCTTGGGATTGTCAATGTGCTCTTCGGCCCTGTAAACGCCGAGCTTTTCACTAGTTACTTCAAACTCATTAGTGCCGTAACCGAATTCACCAAATGCCATGATCCACAAAACAATGCGGATCAACTCAGGGTTGATGCCTTTGGTGAGAGTTCCTAAATCAATCGCTTGAGAATAATCACGCAACCAATTTCCAAAGTAGACCTGCTTGATGGCCAAGTCGTCGAACTTTTTCCCTCCAGTTAGTCGTGACAAAAATGAGCCTGACGACATTACCAGTGTGGCTAAAGTGTCTTCGATATCTCCATGCCGGAAATTGGTGCCTTCAATAGCCGCCAGGCTTGGGATATTGCCAGCGCCGAAAGCGTTAGCTCCCGAAGGCATGAACACAATTCCAAGAAGGACAACCAACAAGAAGGTGTTAGTGGAGGCAAAAGGGAGGCCACTCATACTGCGTTGCGGATTTCCAGTTTCAATTGAACTGCGAGAAGTGGGAGAGATCAGAAGCGGAAGTGAAAAGTGAGAGAAATTTTAGGCACTAAATAAGCTCGAGTTTAAAACGTCGATTGATTGCAGAGATTAAATGAAAAGCTAGATGTAAAGCTTTGTCACCTTCAAGAGGATGGAATATTTTGTAGGAAGGAAGGAGGAAATAGATTCAGATCAGAATAAAACTGAAAGAAAATGAAGTGAATCGCCATAAGGGCACAAGAAAAATATGCCGTGTTTTGCTTGCCCGCTACCATGGGCTGTGCTGGCCGCATCTCCACAGTACGCACGGGGTTTCCCGCCAGCTAAGCTGCAGCTTTCATATCCAACTGCTTGAGCAGGTTTAGGGCGCTGCTGCTGTGACATCGCATAGTGAATTCCGTCTTTGGTTCAAGGGGTAGAAAGTGCAAGCAGTGCAGTAGTCCGATAATTTTTGTGCTCGTAAAATCTTTCTCAACACCCCATGAAAGATTACCCAGCAGATCGTGCTCTCCCTAGGAGCAATACGTCCTAAACTCAAAGCCGTCATATGTTGTTCAAGTCCATGTTGCAGTTCTAGGCTAGTCAAATAAAGGGTCTTTTGGAAAATACTTTCTTGACCTGAAACATGGAACATCAGCATTCAAGCCATTCACATTTGTGGTTCCTGCGTTGCATTTCCAAGACGGGAAGTTTCGTGTTACAAATCCCTGAAGCTTATTTATCAGATAAAGACTCGAGATCCCGCATCCATAGGGGATATGGGATGAGCATTAGAATAACTTCAAAGACCGTATCGACGCTCCTGGATCCAACGTGCACAGTTTAGATAGGTCGATAATTTGAACATAAACCGTCACCATGAAGTCGCACAAGTTCTGGTGAGAGTTAACATAAATCCACTTTATTCTACAGCTAGCGTTGGTTGATGCAATAAACTTTATAACTTTATAACGTTTTCGTCTTATGAAATTCCTCGCATTCTCATGCTTTTCTAATCGAACAAACTGTGCTTTCAAGGAAAGGAAAACAAATAAGAAGCAAAAAAGAATGGTCTCTGGCGGGATCGAACCGCCGATCCTCGCGTTAACTTTCAAGAGGAGTTGTTATTAGCACGATGCCTTAACCAACTGGGCCAAGAGACCAATTTTTCTGGAAGTAAAATTTTATGCTATTATCAAATGGCAGTCTCAGAATACCATACTTATGCTCACTCCTTTTTTCTTTTTGGTTTCAGGGGTATTCTTTACATTTTATTTTATACTTATCTGGGCTTCTTTAATTTTTTTAGTGTTTTCAACTGGGTACAAGAGCTTTCAGGGAATTGGGGCATAGTTAAGGTGTGATTATGACGCTGCTAAAGGCCAGCTATCAAAAAAATGAACACAGTTTTGAAGATGCCAGATCTAGAAATTTTATCTCACTTTCTTTCTTATGATTGTGAAAGCCTGATAATGTTTTTCTTATATCTAGCATTGTATCTGATTCGCCCACAAACATATACCTATCTATCTATCTATCTATCTATCTATCTATCTATCTAGTGGCTTTAGAGGTACACGAACTAAGAAATAAGCGCATTCACTTATACGCCATTTCTGCAGCTGAAATTCAGTTTTTCCTTCTTTTGAAATAAACCGAAAAAAAATCATTAAAAAAAAAACCAAACATATAGATGGATACTCTTTTTCCGTGGAGTTTCTTTCAGGTTTCTCGGGAGACTCCACATTGCAACTAATTTTAAACTAGAAAATCTACGGATCAGAGCAATCATTGATTCATGGCTTCTCGACATCTATGCGTTGTGCCTCTAGATTCATAATTAGGATTGTAAGTCGCCTTTATAAATGATTTTGAAACAAAACAATTAACAGATCAAACTACTCCTTTAACCCGCGAGCTTTTCAGCAGTAAACTTAGACCTACTATCTTCAAGTCTTGCATAGGTGCAAAGTCTCGCAAACTTTCATTATCGTACGAATTTCAAGTTGCTGGTTTGTGGCTTTGATAGATCGAGTATGAGCTGTACTTTGCTATAACTGTCAGTCTTTTCAACTCCCCCAAAAAAAAAAAAAAAAAAATCTCCCAACTTTTCAACCACCACGACCTGTTTTCGCGCTTCGAAAATACAGCCAACATAGACGCGAAACGCAACAGCTGCAGCCTCTCTAATCTCTTTTCCACCATTTTCTAGAATGGCATCTGTAAGTTGAATACACGCTTCTTCTTCTAACAAAACTTTGTGTCTCTGGCTCAACATGGGTATTTCCTCGGGCCCATTTGTTTTTGAGAAACTCTCGTTTGTTTGTTCTTCTATCATTCTTTTTTTTCTCTATTATTTTGATTTGCACTTGGTTCTTTGCCTATATTTTTATAGCGCGTCTTTCCTTCATGGACATTTGTTATACGTTCAATTGATCTAAAATAGAGCCTAACTGACGATCTTTTCTAGAACCCCCAAATTACGCTCGACGATCAAGAAACATGGGATGACAGTGCATTGATCGTGAGTTGGGATTCGGCAATCGAAGAATACAAGGTATGTAAGTGAGACTGCCATTTGTCTTTTAGTCGGCGAGTCCATGAGCTAGATGTGGTTCGAGATCAAGGATCTCAAAAAAAAGAATAGATGGAGGCTTTTGCATGGGAAAAACACTTATCGAATCCATCGCTCGTTCGCTTTACTTGTCCATGTTGCTCGTTACTGACAATCAACCAGAAATACCACTCAATAGCAAATCGTCAAACCAATCCGCCAACTACTTCCTCCACGGCCACAGAAACATCCACGCAACCTCCCCAACCTTCACACGCCTCTCAGCTGCCAACCCCTTCAGAGACCGCCCCAATCCACTCTACTGCCGACACAACACTTCCCATCACAGCCGCCAGCGCCAGCGACGATGCGGACCCTGACACAGTTCTAAGCGACGCCTACTCGCCGCCGGACACGCAGGAACAGAACGACATATATAGCACGCCCCGGGATATGCCGTCCGCTCAAGAGAGTTTGGCTGCGCCATCATCGTCGACGCGGTCTATAAACAAGGATCTCCCCGGTCCTGTGCCGAGCCAAGACCAGCGTGAACCAAGTGCGAACGACCCAATACAGGCTCAAGCCCAAGATCAAGTGGAGCAAAGTCCAGACATGCGAGCACCGCCGTTGCCAATGGACAGTATGTTATGTTTTATTTCCACGATTTCGTGTTACCATAACTGGAACACAGAACCCAGTGCTGAGTATTATTTTATTTAGGCCAGGCTAACCCTTTTTTTAGATATGAAGCCAGAGCTCAAAAACCTTTTAATGTCGTGGTACTGGGCTGGCTACTACCACGGCCTCTATGAAGGCAAGAATGCCACCAAATGATAAGCGACACACAGGTGCTTGCTGCAATTTTATAGATTTCGAGATGACTATCTCGCATTTAACTTCCTCAAAAGCCAAGCGGAGAATTATACATGAATACCATATATCGGTAGCACTTGGTCAATGCGTAAAATACACAGGTTACTGATAAATATTAATAATAATATTTTTTCCTTATAAATTATGATAGGTTTCTATATCACATCATGAAGGCCTTTATCCTTGATTTGAATCATAGTGTTTAGGAAAAAGCTCTCTAGTTGTACAAGTCATCATCGTCACCGTCTCCGCCCAGGGCAGCCTCGCCGTTACCAGCACCGCTTCCAGCATTGCCACCGTCAGCGCCCTCACTAAATCTAAAGTTGAAGGTGCCTCTTGACGATTGAATCTGGGCAGCATATGCCTCATAACGGCGTAGCTCACTGTCGCTGACACTACGGTTGGCCGTCTTCATGGCCTCCTCAAAGTGTTCACGAGTAATGTAGGGAACAGGATCCTCCTGGTCCTCCATGTCGACATCAGTGCCAGCGGCCTCAGCGGCTTTCAGAGCACGGATGCTTGCCTCAATAGATTCCTTGATAGCAAACTTGGCCGAGCGGGACACAATGTAAGACAAGTCGGCACCTGAGAAACCGTTGGTAGACTTGGCAATTTCGTCCAAAGAAAGGCCAGGCTCCAAAGGAGTCTTGCGCAGCTGTGCTTTGAGAATAGAGAGGCGGCCTGCAGTGTCCGGAAGAGGAACGTAGATAAGCTGATCGAGACGACCAGGACGCAACAATGCAGGGTCGATTTGATCAGGTCTGTTTGTAGCACCAATGACAAAGACATTCTTCTTAGCATTCATACCATCCATCTCCGTCAGCAGCTGGTTCACGACACGGTCGGAAGCACCACCAGCATCGCCAACGGAGCCACCACGAGCCTTAGCAATGGAATCGAGCTCATCAAGGAAGACAACACAAGGAGCAGCAGCACGAGCCTTGTCAAAAATGTCTCTAATGTTGGATTCAGACTCACCAAACCACATGGAAAGAAGTTCGGGACCCTTGACCGAAATGAAGTTGGCGGAAACCTCAGTGGCAACAGCCTTGGCGAGCAAGGTCTTACCAGTACCAGGGGGGCCGTAGAACAACACTCCCTTAGAGGGCGACAAGCCAAACTTGGTGTACATCTCGGGGTGAAGAACGGGATACTCGACAGTTTCCTTGAGTTCCTCCTTGATCTTCTCGAGACCACCAATGTCGTCCCAAGTAACGTTGACGGACTGCACAACGGTCTCGCGCAGAGCAGAGGGGTTGGAAATGCCAAGGGCAAATCTGAAGTTCTCCATAGTAACTCCCAGGGAGTCAAGGACCTCAGCGTCGATGGTCTCTTCATCAAGATCAATAAGATCCATCTTTTCACGGATCTGTTGCATGGCAGCCTCAGAACATAGTGAGGCGATATCAGCACCAACATAACCATGAGTCTCGGCGGCAATGGTTTCGAGATCAACATCATCAGCAAGTTTCATGTTCTTGGTGTGAATCTGAAGAATCTCGAGGCGTCCAGTGGGGTCAGGAATACCAATATCGACTTCACGATCAAAGCGGCCGAAACGACGTAGAGCAGGGTCAATAGAGTTGGGTCTGTTGGTAGCGGCAATGACAACCACGTTGGCACGTGCCTTCATACCATCCATGAGCGTTAACAGCTGAGAGACTACACGGCGCTCGACCTCACCGTTGGTCTTGTCTCTCTTTGGGGCGATGGAATCGATTTCATCAATGAAGATGATGGCAGGAGCATTCTTTTCCGCTTCCTCGAAGGCTTTTCGTAGATTGCTTTCAGACTCTCCGGCCATTTTTGACATGATTTCAGGACCGTTAATCAAAAAGAAAAAGGCGCCAGTCTCGTTTGCGACAGCACGAGCCATCTGTGTTTTACCAGTACCAGGAGGGCCAAACATCAGAATTCCTCTTGGCGGCTTGATACCAATAGACTTGAAAAGCTGTGGGTGACGCAGGGGCAGCTCAACAAGTTCTCTCACTTGAGCGAGCTGTTTGCGGCATCCACCGATATCGTCATATCCAACGTCATTAAGGTTGGCATCCTCATCTTCTCTATCAATGGGATCGCCATCCGAGTGGATGACAGTGTCTTGCGATACAATGGCGTATTCAGAGGGATCGACCTCAACAACCTTGAATTCGACTTGTCGCATGCCACCTCTCACTGTGAACAAATCACCCTTTCTAACGGGCCTGTAAGCCTCGACAAAGTAAGGCTTGAGGTAGACCTCGAAGAGATCACCAGTGAGACCTTCAATGGTATCGGCGATAGGGAGACAGGAGATGCGTTTGGCATACTTGATGTCGGGGCATGGATGGATGGTAATGACATCACCGAGGCGGACTCTAAGGTTATTTCTCACAACACGGTTGATTCTGGCCACGCCATCCTCAAGCTCTTCATCAGCAATAACAATCAAAACGGTATCTTTCCGCTTCTTTCCCTTGACAAGAGCAGCATCACCCCTGAAGAGTTGAAGCTTCTCCATGGTGTTAGGGGAGAGGGCGAGGATGGAGTTATCATCGTTGGTGGCGTCATCAACAATCAGAGCTACGAAGTCAGTAATGCAATATTGGGCAAGCTAATGGAACTTACCATTGTCCTTCTTCTTTTTGCGAAGAATGGCAGTGGCGGTTTCGTCTTCTTTGTTCTGATCGGAACCAGAGGCGTCGATGAGTTTCTTGTCTTCGGGCATGATAAAAAGTGGTGGTGAAGAAAGAGAGTTGGGAAAAGCAGAGTGCTGTATATATTACTACTGAGGATCTGACAAACCAACAAGGAATCTTCTCGAATAAGGTCCCAGGTGGACGTGGTCTTTGTAGTGAAAATGGAAACTCTTAAATTAAATAACAGTGGCGATTTAAAAGCTTCATCACTTTGTGGTACAGATATTGTCTTGGTTTTGGGGCTTCTTGGAGAAATAAGGCTGAAAGGCTTCGTGGCCGTGTTTTGGGAGCACCGGTTATCGAGAAAGGCATGTCGAACACTTTTTCAGTTCGACGGCCAATGCCCCTTTTGAAAGCAACTCTCCATATCTTTGGATAGGAAGTTCCAGAGATCGTATGCAAATTGGAAAATGACATTCGCAATTGTCTACAAGATGCTGTTGAATTCAGCCCAAATAAAGCGCTTCTTGAGTTGCTTATCGAGTCAAGCTGAGCATTATCGTCATGATCGATAGTACGAACTGTAAGAAACGGTGACTTCTGAGATACTGTCTTTGGGCTCCCGACCGTAGCGTTAATACACGTATCCTCTTGTACACCTATCGCGCTCGACTTGTAGTTGAAAAGACGTTCTCTGGGGCTTTATCAGCTCTAGTGATTATCTGCCATTTGTTCGCTGCTTATCAAAATTCGCCACCCATCACATCACTACCACAAAGAAATGGCCATCAAGCCAAAACGGCGACATAATTCAAGAACAGATGACTGTGAAGGTGCTTGATCAATTTTTATACATGGCCTGTAAAGTCGTGCTCATTGCAAAGAAGACTCCAATCTTTTCCTGACCCATCTAGAGAAGCTGCTTAATGAAATATGCTGTGCAAGTGAATGCTTAAGCTGTATTCGCGCTAATCTTGCATGTTTCCAGTGCTGCCTATGTTGCGACGAGCTTTGGATCGAGAAAAACTTGAAGGAAAGAGAAAGAGACTCTGAGAGTCTAAGAAAGTATAAATTTACGGTATCACGAGCCCTCAAAATTTGCGATCGTAATAATAGAAAAAAATTCTACTAGTAGTAAGGCCATCACCACTGTAGATGGGAGGGATGGCGGGGCTTTCTGGTACTGCTAGGCACAGCGTTATGCATGAATTGAATATAGTAACTAGAGCTCTGAACTTTGAACGCTGAACATGATGCTGAGAGCTTGAAGCTACCTCTCAAGACGTAGCAAGGCGTTGGTAACGTATAGTAGCTAGGTTTCATGTCTCCTTGTCCAGCCGAGCGACTGAATAACGCCGCGTCCTCAATGCTCTTTATTCAATCCAGAGTTTGCTCCAGAAGATATTCAAATGTTCTGTTCAGTGGACTTACGATCAGCACTTTCAGACTTGCGCAATCTAAGAATCTGGTGATGAAGCAACAGAACATTGAAGTCTTGAAGGCTTCAAGTTCTCGGCGTCAGCTGCCACAGCTAATAATAGCGTTTCACTGCTGTGCCATGCACCTGGCATTAGTCCAGTTTGCAATGTGGTTAGTTTTTTACCGAACTCCGTGTTAGAACTAGTGCGTAGTGCGTAACGAACTATCAATTGATCTTTGGATGCCTCCAGGTTGAAATTTTAGCAAGGCATTGCGCCCCATTGGCTTGCATATTATTATGCAGGCATTTAGGCATCAATCTATAGTAACCCAGACAGATCATGATGGAAATTGAATCGGGGGAACTAAGCAGTTTGGTGTCAAATTGCAAAGGATCTAAGACATTCAAATGTTCATTGAATGATGTGCACGGTAACGTTGAGGAGCAATATCACGAACCTCATTCATTTGATCGGCTGCGTAATTATTGCAATCGATACGCTTCAAGTTCATCACTGTTTTCGTTATGCTGTCTCTGAAAGCAAGTCCACTACACCATCCTACTCGCACGTGTATGTCTTTGCCGCCTTGCTTCGAATAAGACAACAGTTTAGCAAAATATCAGTGATTCATGACGTATGCCCTGTCCTTCTGACTCCAAGTGTTATATTGATCTGAGCTCAAGTGCTCCTACAATTGATGACGTCTAATGGATGCCACTAGATGATCTGGCGGAAAGGAGCCATTCCAAAAAATCAATCAATAATCAGCATTATTGAAGAGAAAAAAAATGATGCTGCTCTTTTTCTCTTTTTTAAACGGTCCGCTGCCTTTCGGGTGCAGCACCGGCGCATCGGACCAGTAAGGCTCACCATACTTTCCAAGAGCCGTTCGGCTTCCTCCCATGGGCTCCGGGTATTATAAAGTTTCTACGTGCGATTTTTCAACCTGAACTTCAAACGTATCAGTGATGTGGGTGGTGCAATGTATTGGGTCAGACAGTTTACAAACCCGAAACTTGAATGCCCAAATTATTTTTTAAGTGATTCTTCGGTTAGTTACATAGATAAGGCTGAACTCTGTTGGAGAACCCGTTACAAGGGTTGAAGGTCAGGTTTTCGAGACGAAATTTTATTCTCAAAAAGATAAAGAAAAAAGTTAGCTTTAAACAATGTGATGGGCGTGTATGAGGGTACGAGGCAAGTCCTGGATCGATCTTGCATTTTGTATACTTTTTTCAAGTGTTTGTAACTGCCAGTGCTCAACTGGCTTACCTCTGGAATGGTGGAGATCAACACCTGTGACGTTCCAAAACCAATGTGCTATAGTTATAACGTTGAGCGCAAGCTTATCGCGTGGCAGATCGACTGGCTGTAAGCTGTTCGCTTTATTATTGTATACGACCGTTGAAGCCTCCAAGTTCATTATAGTCCATTTATATAGATCAATGATCCAGCTAACTTTGAGGCTCATTTCAAGTTAATAAACACCATGTATAAGGCCTTGGCCGGACCTTATCGCGTGCTAACGTCTGTTTGCCGTAGGTCCCGTCAGATGTGAACAGTGAATTGGTAATGTGGTTAACATGACTAAATCCATAGTCTGCTTTTTCTGAACTCCAGATGTCATTATCAAAATTGAATGGATTGGTGTCCATGATCCCATACACGCAACAGTTATTCTAATAATTTGTTATTCTCAGCGCTGATATCATATCTATTGATTCCCAGGCTGATCATCACATTAGGTTGGGCCACAAGTTAGCTGAAGAAACACAACTTCGAAAAGTTCGAAAAGGGTCAGTGCGCTTTTAATAGCACATGGCACCCAACCGAACCCTTATTTTTGGCCCAAAATTAGGGGACTCTCGCCAATACATAGCCCAACTCACTTGATGCATTTCATCTTCAAGTCATGACAGTTTCCTAAGCTTGTAATTTACTCTGACAGTGTATAGCCCCGTTTAAGAAGGTCCCAAGCCTGACCGCAGGGCTTAAAGTGCCCGAGGCTTGTACGCAAAGGAACATATGAATTGACTTTGAATGTTTTTTTGTTTTTTTCTTTGTAAAAATTTTTCTTGATTAATTTTTGGTTTTTAGGGTTTGTTGATATGATAATTCCAAGGTACCTGCCGGAAGTATTCAGGAAATCCCTCTGGAGACAGTGCCACACACCCTGTTTCCTGTCTCGCATTGCCACTAACTTTCTTTTTTTGTCATGGCTCACGTCTTCCACTTTGGAAAATTCCTCCTCCTTCTTGAATGTTCGTTTTTTTCCTTTCATCCCCTGTTGCCCTGTGCCCTGCCCCTTAATTGGCAAGTCCCCCCAGACTCGAGTATAAATAGGATTGTCCTTGCTGCGTCTCCTTTGGTTTTGTTCTCTCTTTTTCCTTATAAGTTTTCTGTTCTTTCTCTTGCTACAAAGTTGATCCTCACACTACTCGTTAACTATAATAACCAACAACCAAATCAACAACCATCACAATGAACTTCAAGCTTGTCCTCGTCTCTCTCGCCGCCTCTGCCATGGCCGCTAACTCCACTGCTGCTGGCAACACTACCTCCACTGCCACTTCTACCGCAGCTGAGACCTCTAACGGAGCTGGCCACATTGCCAACGCCGGCCTCTTCGGCGCTGTCATCGCCGGCGGGGTTGCTCTCATGCTCTAAGCAACCGACCTGATGATCCCATATTTCATTCAGTCAAACAACCCAGAAAAGCACTAAAGCCCAACCAAAATTACTAGGCACTCCTAAACATTTTATTTATTCTATTCTATTCTTTTACTAGAGTTATTAACAACTGGACGGTAATCCATGTCTCTTTTTAATGTTCATTATTAATTTCAAATATAGTAATTCAAATGTTCAAGTTATTAATACTTACTGATTGTCTAAAATATTCATAAATGGATACTTGGTCATTCGAATTGGATGTTTCCATGTTTTCAAATGTTCGTTTTAAGGGTTCAAAATGTTGAAAGTTGTGCAAGTTTGCGGGTTTACCAATTTCTCAACAAACCCTCTTGACATGTCTCTCCACTGCCATGTATTTGTCCGAATTCCACATTGTAGTGAAGTAACTGGAAACTCTTGGTAACTCGGGGCGAGAATTTAAAAGACCCAGACCAGCCCGTCTTTGTTAATCATGGCGGCGACAACTTTAAGAGGTGGGTGTGTCCGGGTCCGTCCGAAGGGCCTGTCCCATCAATATCATGATTCAAGTTAATGATAGAAATTTTTCACTTTTTACCGGTATTATAGCCGAGACCTACTATGCTTGAACAATACTTTGGCTCCATGGAAAGGGAAAAAAAAAAAAAAAAAAAAAAAAAGCCAACCCGGTGCCGCCAAAACTATACATGGATTCAAGTAACTTTAGGCTATGAAATACCTAATCGAGTATTGTTTATTGTTGTGGATAATTAAGGGGATTAGGCCCAAAACGAACTTTTCAATAAAACAGAGTTTCTCCTTTATAGGAGCAAGACCAAGACCGGTCTTGAAGAAACTTGAAACCCTCTTTTTTGCGTTCAAATCAGAGACGCTTCAAGTGCCAGTGATCGATTGGACACCAAGTAGTATTTTTTTGAAGGAGGCACTTGATCAGAGGTCAATGTTGTTTGTTTTCTATTTTCTGTTTTTGGAGGGGCGACCGGTGCACGCTGGAAATGATATCGCCGGCCTTACGTGGGGATGCGCTATCGCTGATCTTACGTAGAGCTCGCTATGTAGGAACCTTACGTGTGTGCCTTACGTGTGTATACAGATACTTTCAACATTTGAGCTCTAGAGCTAAACATGAAGCGAACTCATGCGACTGGCCACCAGCTCGAAGCTTGGCGATGAGAGTCACCTTCCATAAGCATGAATAGTGAAACCAAAAGAGCGAGACTTGTGTTCAACAAATACGCGTACGTACACGTACGCTCTAGAAAAATATGAAACTATGCTAGCCTTACAAAAGAAAAAAGAATTAAAAAATCCTGGCTGGCTGCTAACGTCTATAGAGTACGTAAACCGCAGTTGACATATAACAAATAATAATAATAATAAAAAAAAAAAAAAAAAAAACTCCAGTTACATGTAAGGGGCACAGGTATCTATCAATGGATAGGTGCGTATGAATTGTAAACACACGGGGATTCTCCTTCCAAAGCACTCGAGGCTGTACATGTAGCTAGCACTAGAGTGTCGCGAGTCTTCGCCCTTTTGGCACGTCCGCGGTACCTTGTGCCTGATTTGAGCTGCAACGCATCAGCCCCCTGGCATCAGCCTCCTGGGGAAAAGGGGGGATCTTCACCCACCTCAATTGATGGCATTGATTAATAACCATCAAAACATTGCAAGTTATGAAAGGGCGCTAGAAGCCAAGAAAAAGGCCAAGATTGTATTAACATTCAGCTCGTTTTGAACATATGTGCAATTAATTAACTCGAAGCACTCAGATGTGCTATAGCATTATTGAGGCTAGATATCCTGAGTACAGACTATGTAAGAGGAATAAAAAAATAAAAGTGGATCCTTTATTGATCTATCGATGGCAGAATTTAATTATTGACCTTGACTGATGTATAAATTGAGCAACTCGAAACTACTGCTGATGGCGCAGTGAGAGGCGCTTTGACCCTTTGAAGTTAACCTTTTGCGTTTTGCAATGATCAATGTTGTCCTGAGACAACCCGTCAATAGCCACCAGTCAGCACCAGATTGCACGCCGCTGAGCAGATCTCAGAGCTCAGCAAATGGTCCCTTAATTACGCTACATTGCACGCAGTGCTCAAGCTTTCAATCCCGGGCCCATGCAATATATCGGTTTGGTGACGCGATGAGTAACATCTGGAATATGCGAGTTTCGAGGGGAAATGTCATCGCACTAACCAGACCATCAGCGCCCACTTTGCAGGTCTAAAGAACATCAGGTTCCGTGAAGGTGCTCTTTGGAGATCAATTTTAGCGTGCTGGCTATTTATAAGCCAACCTAGTAATTTGGCAGTTGACACAAACTATGGTAGATTTTTAACACGTACATACAGTATATAGTTGATTATAGCTGATTCCATGACAGGTACTTGATGATATTGAGATCGTGAAACGGCTGATGGAATAATATGAGAGATATTTTGTTACAGTACGTGTAGTATGTGTATGTATTTCATGTTCTTCGCATCGGGCCTTTTATCACATGCAAAAATGTGGTTAGGGTAGCTATACTTAGCAACAAACCCTGCGTTGTTTTTTATTTGTCCAAACCAATATATAATCCCACGTGACACATGCAGGAGCTTTGTTACAGCTAAGGCGCCCCGAGGGACCCATCTTATATAAGCACGGAAAAATAAACGTCCCGAATTTAGAAACGAGAAAGATCCGGCTATCAATAGCTACAACACGGTGATATCGATCAGAATATTAAAGATATCTCGCCATGATGATGATGACGATGATCGATACTCTCTTTGGTACACTGAGCGCATTGATCCTGTGGAACGGGAAACATACAACCCATCAATGTGCTTTTTTCATCAAGAAAATAGCATGAGAGTATTTTCAGGCGATAACAACATTCAACACAAATAGCGATAACGAAAACAATCCATTAGCAATGCTAGCTAAGCAAATACAAAGAAACAAAAAATAAAAAGAGAAAAAGATACAACAGCAAAGTTAATTTACTGCTTCGGCTGGTGGATAACAGACCCAACTAGTGCCACGCTCTCTGTCGACAGCTGTCTTGCAGTAGCAATTGACGCATATACTGTGGTTTGCACGCCACCAGCAGTGCCCTTGGCGTATTCTTCGTGCTTTGAGTCGTACACCTGTTGCACATGTGCCTTTGTGCTATTGACCTGTGTCGCAATCACTGGCTTGGCTCTCTTGACTGCAGTCTTGGTGAGTTGCACTGCGCGACCCAGCTCATGTTTGCTGACCTCTTCTTCTGACTCCTTATCGTCAGTAGCAGGCAAGTAAGTGTTAATAACGCTCTCGAACTTTTCATTGACAGGCTTCAGTAGAGGATCGACAACATTGGTGTTGACAGACTCGGCTCTCTCGTGGACCTTCTCTTGAATGGGCTTGACGACACGCTCATTGGCGGCGGCCTTGTATGCGTCGGCAGTGCTCCTGATCGTCTCGATGGGCTTCTTGGCTAGATCGAGCACGTCTTCGGGCTGTGTGGTCTTAAGGCCAGTGAATTTGGAGTCGACAGTGGTCAGCACACGGTCACCAAGGGCGTCAGCCTTGGCGAGAACAGGAGATGCACGCTGGATGAAAGGCTGGCCACGTTCCTTGGCAGCCTCAACGTAGGGCAGTGTATAAGAAGCGGCCTTCTGGACGAGAGGCAACGAAGCAGCGTAGGTGTATGCAGCGTTAACGGTAGGGTATTCCTGGAGGTGTGCCAGAACTAGCGACGAGGGAGCTGTCGTGGTCTCGGATGCGACCTCAGTGGTCTCTGTGGTTTCAGGAGCCTCAGTGGCGACCTCAGTAGGAGCAGGCGAGTCGCCCTTCTGAGAGATGGTCTCAGCTGTGATTTCGGGTTCGGTAGTGGTGGTCATTATTAATATTATTAAACCAAAATGATGGGTTCAGTAGCAGATGAATTAAAAAGATAAGGATAAAAGAGAACAAGAAAACAAGAACGGAGGAATGGTCGGATCTTTTATAAACAACGAGAAGAAATAAAAAAAAAAAAAAATTTAAAAGTCGTCAGTTCCGTGTGTTGTGCCCACAGCGCCAGCGTTGCAGCCGCAGCCGCAAAGGAGCACGAAGCGAGTCTGCTTGTTGAGTTTTGGCATGTGAAAATTTGTTTGGGACCAAAAAGGCGGCAGACGCGCAGCCAGACGCGCAGTGGGAGGCCCTGAAGGCGAATAAAAAAAAGTCTGGCGGTGTCTTGGCTGTTTGGCTTGTGAAGATTAGAAAAGGAAGATACGAACAACGCAGCGAAGCTTATAAGACTTATCGATCCCTTCATCGCCCCCAACACATGAAGGTCGACAAGGCGCTGCTCTTTGATGTGGCGACTGACCAGCCTTAGTCCTGAGTTGGCAGATTCACATGCGAAATCCTTTTACTCTCGGTATCATCAACCTGAGTTGGCCAAGCCATGCCATGCCATCTCAAGCGTTTTATTTTAGAGAGGCTGAATGAGATGAACATTGATTGTTAGACATCTCCAGGGCCCAAGAACATCTGGAGGTCTCCAAATTAACGTCCACAGGCCCACCGGTGCACGACGTCGTGGTTCGCGCGTTCCAAAATTTAATCCATCACGTGACTTATTTCCACGTGACCTTTTAAATGCTTGCATTGGTCCCACGCGACTTGCGCGATTCACGCGATCCGCGCATTATTATTTCACCATCAATTTCACCATCTCACTGTCCCTCCACTCCAACTTCAACCGATGCAAGAATCTACTGCTCTTGTTTCAGATTGGTGTTGGCGTATTTTTCCCAACCATCTCTATTCGTGCAATGAATAAATCTCACTCTTGTTCCCAGGTTTGTTCCATTACGTAGACAAAAAGGCAAATAGCGTACCCTTCCAGCAAATTGGTTTTCTCCTCCGCGTTAACACTTCTTCTTCGCCTTCAAGCAACGCATTCATCTTCTCGACACCTACTCAGAGGCGTATTCACTACCACTAAAAGCTCAGGCGCACATCTCTCTTTACCTTCCTTTTTTCATCCTCCTCGCTATATCGCTTGTTTCGCTTCGCCATCCGCCCCGACCTGCTGAGTAAATCACGTCCCAGCTTGTCCCAATTTCCTGCCTCCTCACCACCAACAAACTCATGTGCAAGATCATCATCAATGGATGGCGCAACTCTCGAGCAACCGACTGGCGACGTGAATCCACCGCCGCTGTATAGCGTGATTGTATCGGCCGATACGCCCACAGCTGTAATCACGTCCCCGCAAACACACTTGACTTTGAGTGAGAGAACGCGACATTCCAACCGACGAAGAACTTTTCCTTTGGACAATGAGAGCCAGAAGGCAAAGCAAGAAGTGGCAATCATGGACATCAAGGTACTCGAAAATACAAAGGAAAACACTAAAGATGATACTACCTACAAAAGTACATCTACGCCAGAGCCTCTTGCAGAGACGGTGGTCTCAGTCAAAGACACTCGCGAATTTTCGCCAGCATCATCAGCACCTGAAAAGAGACCAGGTAGTGTCCAAAGCAATACGAATGACTTTAAACGAATAACTAGAAGCAGCACGCGTGTGGCATCTAATGAACCTGACGGAAAAACCGACGAGCCACCCGAAAAGAAGCACAAGAAAAGTTTGGACACGCCATCATCCACAGGGGAGTCTGCGAAACAACCTACTAAACCATCACCTGGAAAGGCACCACCAGCAAAACCAGCGGTAACAAAGTCTCCCCTCGCAAAATCGTCAACAGTGAAATCGCCCGTAAGCCAAAAAACATCCACAGGCAAAGCTGCAACAGCCAAGACTACAGTATCCAAGTCCACAGGACCCAAGTCTGCTCCTTCAAAGTCCGCAAAGCCCGGTCCTAATAAAAGTGCGCCTGTTACAAAAGGAGGTACTAAGACCACGAATAAAACGCCCAAGTCCGACGTGTCAGAGGGAGCACCTGCAGCCTCAGATGCTAAAAAGTCAACAGTCAAATCGCAGACAAAGTCCAATACCAAGTCTTCAAAACCCACATCTAAGTCTCTCACGAAATCTGTAGCCAAAGTCACGAAACCTGCCGCCAAGAAAACGAAGCCTCTTGTAAATGACTCTAAAAAGAATGGCGATCAACAAAGTGTTAAAACAAAAGAATCGAAACCAAAACGCGCTACTACGCCAGGGAAGAAAACAAAGGCTCACCCTCAAGATGACAACAAGAAATCAGCTACAGTGAGTGATGGACCAGCTTCGAAGAAGTCTGGCACCGGCGACACATTAATGAAAGACAATCAATCGTCAAAGGTCACTGATTCAAATATCTCTGAGTCGCAATCCACTTCATCCAAGTTGGTAAATACATCTAATACAGACCAGCTGCCTACGGTACCCAAATCGTCGTCGTCTTCACCCTCCATGAGACATTCAATCAGCATTGCAAGTCTGATAGAGCCTCCTGACATGGAAACGTCCAACCCACCAGACTTGGTATCCTCGAATGGTTTCACGGAAATCCCTTCAAGCCCTCTCGAGAGTTTAGAGTCGTCTCTGCCTTCAGATCATTTTGTTGTTCAAGGAGAGAACAAGGAATCCTTACCCCAGCAATCACACATTCCTTCTAGTCCACTTTCTGATCCTATTGATGTGATCTCGCCAAGCAAACCAACTGCAGGATCTCCGCCTCCTACGATCGTGTCCTCTGATGAAGAAGATGACGCATCAATGCCAGACGTCACAGATTCAACTACATCTGAGGCTGGCACACCAGAAAACTCTGTGGATGACAAAAAAGCGTCAAAGCACGCCAAGGACAAAAGCGTTAAAAGCAAAAAAGACAATAAGCAAGCATCAACTGCCCGAAAATCAAAACGGCTTATTGAGCAAGATGTCGACACAAGGCCGAAATCGCCAGGCCGACGGTGCAACCCAAGACATTTAGAAATTCTACCTGGCAAGAGTGTGCTGAAGAAAAGTAAACCTCTAGACCCTTTGCCCACTGAAGACCAGGCAGAAGAAGAAACCAAGTTATTTAAGAAGGACGACACCCATGGTACGCTTACCGAAGAAGGTACAATCGCTAGCGGCAGCAGTGAGGTGACCTCTAATGGCACGAGTGACCATGACCAACTTGCAACAGAGCTCAAACCTGAAACCACCCTCAAAGTCGAATCTCCACCCTTAGATGCGCCTTCGCTCGGATTTTACTCTGAGCAGGCTTTGCTGACCCGCGAGACGGGGTCGTCGGAACTGGCGGCCGAGATGCTCAAAGCTGCGGCAAAGCAGAAACAAGAAGAAGCCGAAAGAGCTAAACCACGACCCCCGCGACACCCGCGCCGAGCCCATAAAATTGAAAAGAGTCCATCGCCGCCACCGCCATCGCCGCCGCCTCCGGCTGCCACTAATATAGAAGATGCAAATGAGGCGGTCACGAAGGATGGACCTGGCTCTGGACCAGCGGAGGGAGGCGTTAATGGCCAAAACAGGCAGAAGAAGGTGAAGTGGCCTGCAAACTTAGAGTGGTGATTTTAATATATTTTATTTTGTAATGTATTTCATAGTAAAGCCCTGCTGAGTTAGGTCTAAGACTCCAAATGACAAAATGGCTCATCTCTCAACAAAAAGGAAAAGAAGGAAGGCTTCTTTCAAGAACATTTCTAAATCTCATCTAAAACATACGTCTATGGAAGTGTTTGATCTATCGTACTGTGTATGGATTCATGCTGGGCTTATATAGTCAAGTGAACTGAATTTTTTCTCTTTTTTTTTTATGTATACTGATAAAGAGTAAGCCAATACATAGTTTTTATTTTTTATTTATTTTCCCCCCCTCTCTTTTCTATCATGCCAACAATGAAGTGGTTTGAGACGCCTTTCAAAATAGCATAAACTCTTCAACTTGAAGGAGTAGTTATTGTATATGCCGCCTAGCTATAGTTTGTGTGCCTCTCAATTTTTCTTTTCGCCCCGAAAAAGCTTCCAGAAACTCTCTCGGCGCGTCTCGCGAGGATGGTCACGGGCCAGAAGCATAGCATTGCTGCTTTGCAGAATCTCATAGAGCTTTGTTTTGGTCGAGCCGAAGCGGTCGGGGTGGACCAGCTCGATGATCATGTTGCCGTCGAGGTCGTCACAGCAGTCGGCGCCCACGGCGGTATGAGCATTGCAGTGGGACCCGCCGCTGCTCACTTGGTCGTCAAAGGGCGATTCAAAGTTCTGCAGCATGAGCTGGTT
This sequence comes from Geotrichum fermentans, assembly GCA_030564905.1. Classification (NCBI taxonomy): domain Eukaryota; kingdom Fungi; phylum Ascomycota; class Dipodascomycetes; order Dipodascales; family Dipodascaceae; genus Geotrichum; species Geotrichum fermentans. The sequence continues at coordinate 68,439 of JAJMAG010000086.1, forward strand.
CAAAAACTCGCGGTCAAAGGATAACAGAGAAATCTCGGGGCGCATGATGAACTTCCGGATCTTGCGTGGAGAAAGGCTCTTTTTGCGTGGAGAAGTCAAGGAAGAAGCCTCAGTAGCAGGAGAAAGAGAAGTCGTCTGCGCAGCTGCTGCTCCCGTTTGGCTGGACTTGGGACTGGTGCACAGATGCGAGTCGGTGTAGTTGATATTCGTGCTTAGCGCGTGGCTCTTTGACACCCGCGCGCTAATGCACATGTTGACTAGATGGTAATACTGAATCAAATCCAAAATAGCAGCATCAGTCTCGCAGTAGCTGACAGGCGAAAGGCTCTGGGGGTGGAGTTTTGACACTGCGGCAAGAGAGGCAGTAGAGGGCTTGCAAAAGAGAGAAAACGGAACCTTGGTAAACAAAACCGAGTTCTTGTAGGCCAGAAGCCCGTAGACGACAGGTCCGTCAGACATCGCGAAAGGAGAATAAGCAACACACAAATATAAAAGCCCTTGAAAGCTTTTGGGGAACGGCAAGCCCGGTCCTTAAAATAAGGCTTAGAACGTACGGTCTAGCGAGTTCTGAGAAGACTTTTGGTTCTTTTTGGTTTATTGAATATACATTAATGAATATACAGAAACAAGAAAAAAAAAAAGAAGATTTAGAAAGGTCATGGCAAGATTTTATATACTTGAGGAAGAGAGAGAGGAAGAGAGGAAGGCGAGGGCGAGAAATTAGGGCCATCAAAGTCGAAACAAACTCGATGAATGTTCATATGGGAAGGGAAAGGGAAGGGTCTATAGAGTGAGCGTGTGTTCTTCGATTGACGATGATGTCATGCACTGTTGTGTTCGAGGATCCCCAATAAAAAGAACTTGTGATTTTCAGTGCGCCTCTCATGGCTCCTCTGCGAAAACGTGAGAAGTTCGAGGCCCAAGAGCGAACAAAATAGCTCAACTCTATTCGTCTCAAGGAAAAAGAAAGACGTCAAGTCTCTGAAAAAAAATAATAAAACACACTGGTGATTCTAATGCGTTCCCATATAAGCAAGCGCGCATGTGAACTGCGGCTACTAATTTGGTCTTTATTTCTTATTCTACGGTTCTAGTTCATTTCGTTCTCTCAAAATGGCGCTCACAAGAAACGTTTACAAAACTTGGCTTTTTCATCGTTTATCTGCTGTTGCGAGGCCTTCTCATCTCAATCAAGCGCAGTGCTATTTTCAGCAACACAATTTCTGGGCTCCGAGACACTCGACATTCATGGCTTTTGGTTGTTTATGGTAGCATCTTCTTTATGTCAACTTGCTCTCTCACGCCTTTTTTCCTCCCAGTGCTGTTTTGGATCTGCCTTCGCACGGCTCTACACCACCAGGCTTTCAAACTTTTGAGCGATTTTTTGGGCCATGAGTTTGGATCTTGTCTTCATTTTTTATATTATTATTTTTATTACTTCCCTGTTTTCTTATAGGCTCATACTTTGCAGCAGAAGGTGCCAACGACGATCGAGTCATCCATCTCTTCCGGGGCACAGTATGAGCATGAACGCCCGAGATCAAAGGCCGGGAGAATGGGAGGGAGGCTTAGATTATCGCACGGCTGAGCAAGGCACCAGTGCAAATTCAATGTTCAGCATTTTTGTGCTACAAGGGAAATTGCCATTTTATTTTGGCTTCCAGTCGAAATGCGCATGAATGTGATTTTTGAAAAGACTGGAAAAGAAAAGCATACGGCAATTAGCTCAATATATTTCCTTAAAATTTTTGTCGAACCTCCCCAGGTTGTGCCATGCATTTCACAAGCTAGGCTTGAGACCTTGGCTTGGCTAAAAGCTTGGTCATTCATGCTAGTAGCTTGTTTTTCTCGTCTTGTTTTCCTGTCGTCCAGACGTGGAGAATCAGGATATTCACTCACTAGACTTATTTCAGCCAGTGTTTCGTTTATATTTACCTCACTCACCTTTTGAAAACAACTATCGATAGGCAGATAACAAAAATAGACAGTGCTCCTAAGCTTTCTAGCTTGCAGATTACATGTCGCAAGCTGCCTGATGAGGAGAGCTCGGATTTAGGTTGCATGCCACCAGTAAGAAAAAAAATAACAAAAGCACTGCCCATCCATCCAGCATCCTCATTATTCAGTAGATCCCTTTTGATTTTCATTGATAAAAAAAAACCGCTCGTTTATTTATTTTGGAATTGCAAGCGTATCGAACGTTTCATGTTTTGAATTGCTGAGCTTTTTTTTTCTCATCCATTTCAAGTGCCCATGGATTGCAACTTTCACGGCCCAATCTCTCATGCCAGCCATGTATTCAGTTGAACAGCTGCCATGTCAATGTAAATCACACTTCAATAACCTAAAGTTTTCTCCCCGCAAATGCTGTCGCAAATTATGGATTAGGACGTTTATTGGTTCGTGGTGAGACACTCCCAAGTTACTTGATTAGTTTGAGCGAATTATTCTAGAGATTGACATGAAGCGATAACCACTAACATTGCATACTAACAATATGCCTTTTCTTTTGAAGTGGGAGCTTGCTATTGATTTTACTTGTTAGAAATATTTATTCTATACTATGGAGGACCTTTTCTATTCCAAAGTTTTACTGTCATCCATATGCCGGGCCAACTTTAGGAGAGGACACTCATCCATGTCGACGTCGTGGGCCGCGCTTCCTAAATTGACTGAAACTGGCATGCCAGTTTATCAACATCAAATGGCTGTGGACGTCAGGCTTGACCCCTTTATTCGCTTTTGATTTTGGGTAAACTTGGCTATAGTTCATGTCTTACGCTCCAGCTTTTGATCAATGGAAATTACGTCATTGTCTTTTCACACACCGACTTGTTTTTTTTTCCCCGTTGATTCGTATTTACTTTGTTGATTCTGCTAAGCGCGCACGTCTTCTTTTTCTTTTGCAATCAATTGATTGCTGTATACATTCCTGAAGAAACTTCTCAGTCCAGGATACCAGCCACCAAACAAAAGATGCCTCCAAGAGGGTGCGGAAAACAACCATCCATTTGACCCCGGCCTGGTGATTCATCAAGGGTAATCCAATTAATTGGATCTTAAAGCTTAGGATTAACGGGGAACGCAGCTACTGACGTTTTCAGCTTCCTTTTGGGTGATTCATCATCAACTGTATACTCAACGAATTATCTCTTCAGTACCTACATGTGGGGTGTGTTGGTGTCTTCATTCTTTTGCAGCTCGTGTCGCTATGGCTGGCATCCAGGCTCCGATCCACCGAACATCTCTTCGTATTATATCAAGATTCATATTAAACTTGCGACTAGAGACCGCTAATGCTGATTCGAAATAAAACAAAGGTAAAGTTTATCCACATTTTTTTGGTTCCCCGTGAAGTTATAAACCTGAGCTAATCAACATGGTCTCAACTTGATAGCTCTTTTCATTACAAGCAGCTTTTTCAAATAGTAATAGAAGCTTGATTTTCAAACAATATTGTCATCGGTAAAAGATACCCAAAGGTCTGAAAGAAGTCACAAGACAGTTACACTAGAAATGCTTTTCGACACGCTAGCTATAACATAATAATAGAGTAACCTCTACTTGCTAGCAAACACAATATCTTTCACATTGTGCGTGTCTTACGAGACCCCTAAACTCAGCCTATCACATATTATTAAATGGGAAGACTCCACTTGATGCGTTTATTTGCAATCTCCACCTCCTTCAAGTTCTTTTTACCTGAGCTTTAAGATTGTCTATGTTCGATCCACTTAACATCACCTACATAATAACCTTTTTTTTTTCTTGGAGCAAACGACTTATTCTACCTAACTTTCTCACCAAAACACAGCAAAACATCTAAAAATTTTCGAACATATTGTGAGTATTCAAGTGGATATGTCTTGTGTGTGTTTTTCAAATACTTATTTGATTAGAAGTCTTTATATTTTGTAATGTGCCGCTATCATGAAGCACATTTAACGAAAGCTTTTTAAAAAACAACGATTATCCCACGGATGTGAAACACACATCAACCTACCAGTCTTTGCCACCACATACTTCTTACTTTTTTTTGACTAAGGTGTGCCTAAGTTTGGAGTTCTGCTCCGGCACAAGGGTTGATAATCTAAACGCTGACTGGTAAGAATGTATAAAGATTCGAATTTTGGAATTTTTTTTCTGGGAATTTTATATTCTAGTTTAAATTTAGATACTCTCTAATAATTGTAGTCCATTTATTTTGACTTCTAACTACCTCTTGTAGGTCTAAATTTGCTCTGTGAATCGGCTGTAACGCTACATAAAAAAAAACTGAGAATAATAACAAAAACAAAGCAAAGTTTCCGAACTTAGTACCTTCAAAAACTATCTCAAAGTTTTGTTTTCAACTAGCTTTACTAAAATCACAGTAACACCCTAAATATTTTGATTCCCGATATATAAGATGCTGACAATAGTGTCGCTTACCATATCTATCATGAAATTCCTATCAGGATTTAACAGGAAGTGCCTCTTTAGCTTAGTGGTAGAGCGTTGCACTTGTACCTACTGTATGACATGCAAAGGTCACTGGTTCAATTCCAGTAGGAGGCAGTTGTTTTTTATACTTCTTCTCACAGGATGGATGTTCCTAGTTGGTCAGTTTATCTTTTACTTTTTTCTTCTGTGACTCTTTCGAAGTTCCAACGTTTACATTGACGGCATAGTTGGGTAAGACGTGCACTGGCAATCAGTTATTTTGAAGCTCGGCTCGCGCGAAAGAGAGAGAGCTTGAAACCACTACGTCAACAAAAGGCCACCGCCACCTATTCCAGAGGGATCCTTTTGAGAACCGATCGATTCGAGGGGAAATTGTCATGTAGACCGATTAGACCATCTGCGCCACTAACGAACTCTGGTTCCCCGGAGATCTAGATGTCTAATCCATTTAAAATTTATAGTTAATACTTATGACATAATAATACAGTACTATTGAAGAACACGATTTAAACCCTGATTAAAGGAAAGGCGATATACTTTGTTTCTGTTGAGTAATCTATAGGATGCTCCTATTGCTTAACTATATACATGTATATATTATTGCTTATACAAACACATAATAATTATCTTGAATTTAAGATGCTAAATCCCCGTTTTTTATTGCTCTCGTTCCTTTTTTTCTTGTTGTGTTATCGTCGACCGGTGTGGAGACAGTGCTTTTATAGGAATTGTAGCGATTGATAGTGGTATTTTAGGTCTTCGGATATGAAAACTACCGATAGCTTGTCGTTCTCGGGTATGAGAATTACCGTAACTCTTAAACTTTGGATCTCTATATTTTTTTTTTATCTTCCCCTCCGAGTTTCCGATGTCGTGCGCATTCGAACTCTCCGATCGAGTTTGGAGAACTGAGTGTGTGTGCTTGTGGGTCAATCAATTGATCAATGATGCTTCGTGTGCGTAGTTGTTGACCTCGGCACTGAGGCTGGAAAATACGCGCGCCATGGAACAAGAATCACAATGATACAAGTGAAAGTGAAAAATTACCTCAGAAATAGCACAGTATTATGTCATGTCTGTCTCATGCAAATCGCAGCTGAGTCGATAACGCGTATCAGTTAGTATGCGGTAGTACTATAGATCACGTGTACACAATGAGATCGGGTCAACACCGGTATATAAAACAAGTGATGTAGTCCATAACCCCGCGTAATACGACTGGGATCTGATCACTATTATTGTGTTTGATTACTAGGAGATCTGTTAGTATGAAACATTCTATAGAGAGGGAAAAAAAGAGAAATTTAAAGAACTTTGAACGTTTTAGAGGTGATGATGTTTGAATGATGTTGAATGACGTTGAGAAGTCTTGAGATTATTAGCAAGACGACAAGAGTATGTACTAATGTTAGATTTACACATGTTACTTTAGCTAACAGTTGACTATCATTATATTGCTGCTGCTTGCTGCTGCTGCGAAAACCGTTGACTCACTTTATTAGAGAAGCACTAATTAACTATCACACAAGTGCTATACACTCGAGACGTGTGTGTGTGTGTGTGTTTACTTAGTCATCTGCAGTATTACTTATTACCTAAGCAATATGAGAAGTACCTCGGTTCGCAGTGCTTCTTACGCTGCCCTTGTGACAGCCTTCCGGGCCCAGAGCAGGGTAACCCACTCTCCCCAAGTACCCCACTAAGCGGCGCCCCATTGGCGGTTTTTTCTGGGGAAATCTCGTTGCGGTTCGAATGTTTGCGCTGCTCGGTAACTTTTTGACTATGGCGAATTAATCACTATTACTATACAAGGCCCATACTAGTATTCCGCTAATAACATCAACCACTCACCTCCACTCACCTCCACCCGTCTCCTCTCCTTCTCTGCAAATATCCTCTCGCTTTATATAAAAGCAACTCAATTTCCCCGTAATTTCTCTTTCTCTCTTCTCATTTCCCTTTCCCTTTTTCTTCCTTCTTCTTCCTCACACCTTCCCTTCCCCATTCGAACCCCATCCAAATTAAAACTCACACACAACACACATCATGTCTGAACTACGATATGACGGCAAGGTTGCCATTGTCACTGGAGCTGGCAATGGCCTCGGTAAGGCCTACGCCCTTCTCCTCGGAAAGAGAGGTGCCTCCGTCGTTGTCAATGATCTCGGTGGCTCCTTCAAAGGCGAAGGCGCTTCTTCAAAGGTATGTCCTTCCCATCTTCACAATCACAATGAAAATTCTAACTTATCCAGGCTGCTGATCTCGTTGTAAACGAAATTGTCGCTGCAGGTGGTAAGGCTGTTGCCAACTACGATTCCGTTGAGAACGGAGACAAGATTGTCGAAACCGCCATCAAGGCCTTCGGTACCGTTCACATTGTCATCAACAATGCCGGAATTCTCCGTGACATTTCTTTCAAGAACATGACTGACAAGGACTGGAAGCTGATTCAGCAAGTCCATGTCTTCGGCTCCTACAAAGTCGCCAGAGCTGCATGGCCCTATATGCGCCAGCAAAAGTTTGGCCGCATCATCAACACCGCCTCGGCTGCCGGTCTTTACGGTAACTTTGGACAGACCAACTACGCTGCCGCAAAGCTTGCTCTTGTTGGTTTTACAGAGACTCTCGCCAAGGAGGGTGTCAAGTATAACATCACTGCCAACGTTGTTGCTCCTTTGGCTGCTTCTCGTTTGACTGAGACCGTCATGCCCGAAAATGTTCTCAAGGCCCTTTCTCCCGAAAAGGTTGTTCCTCTCGTTGCCTACCTCGTCCACGAGAAGACCAATGATACTTACGGTATTTACGAGCTCGGTGCAGGCTTTTACTCCAAGGTCAGATGGCAGCGTTCCAAGGGTCACCTTTTCAGAGCCGACGAGACTTTCACTCCCTCCGCCATTCTTAAGGAATTTAAGGACATTGTTGATTTCTCTTCTGGTTCCACTTACCCCAGCGGCCCTGCAGACTTTGTTTCTCTTGCCGAGGGTTCTTCCAAGCTTGGTCCCAACGCTCAGGGCGAGCCTGTCGATCTCAAGGATCAGGTTGTCATTGTTACTGGTGCTGGTGCTGGTATTGGCCGTGCTTATGCTCTTACTTTGGCCAAGCTCGGCGCCAAGGTTGTCGTTAACGATTTCGTTAACCCCGACACAGTTGTCAATGAAATCAAGGCTGCCGGCGGTATCGCAGTTGCCGACAAGTCCAACGTCGTTGATGGTGCGCATGTCGTAAAGACCGCCGTCGATGCCTTCGGCACTGTTCATGCTGTTGTCAACAATGCCGGAATTCTCAGAGACAAGTCTTTCAATGGTATCACTGACGAGCAGTGGCAACAAGTTCAAGATGTCCATCTCTTTGGAACTTACTCCGTCACAAAGGCTGCCTGGCCTTACTTCCTTAAGCAAAAGTACGGCCGTGTCCTCAACACCACCTCCACCTCTGGTATCTACGGTAACTTTGGTCAATCCAACTACTCTGCTGCCAAGCTTGGAATCTTGGGTTTCTCCCGTGCTCTTGCTATTGAGGGTGCAAAGTACAACATTTTCACAAATGCCATTGCTCCTAATGCCGCTACTGCCATGACGCAGTCTATTTTCACTGAGGAAATGCTTCGCATGTTCAAGCCTGAGCAAATTGCCCCTACTGTTGCTCTTCTCATTTCTCAAAAGTCCCCTGTCAATGGTGGTCTTTTCGAGGTTGGCTCTGGCTGGGTCGGCGCCACTCGCTGGGAGCGCACTGGCGGCGCTGTCATTCCTGGCGACGTTACCCCCGAAAAGATTGCTGCCAACTGGGCCAAGATCATTGACTTTGACGACGGCCGTGCAACTCACCCTGCCACTACCGGTGAGTCTAGCGATATTATTTTCAAGGCTACCGCAGGTTCTTCTGAGAAGCCTAAGATTACATTTACTCCCGACTTGACCATCTCCGACAAAGCTGAGGAGTCTTATACTTTTAGAGATTCAATTCTCTACAACATTGGAGTAGGTGCAAAGGCTACCGAGCTCAAGTACACCTTTGAGGGTGCTCAGGACTTTGAGGTTCTGCCCACATATGGTGTCATTCCCTTTTTCCACACTCAGCTTGATTTCAGCAAGTTGGTCCCCAACTTCAACCCCATGCTGCTGGTCCATGGTGAACAGTACCTTGAGGTCAAGAAGTGGCCCGTTCCTACAGAAGCTACCATTGTTACTACTGCTCGACCAATTGAAGTCGTTGACAAGGGCAAGGCCGCCACTATTACTACGGAGACCGTGACTGTAGATAAGAGCACTGGTGAGGAGCTTTTCCGCAACATTGCTACTATGTTTGTTCGCGGTGCTGGCGGTTTTGGTGGCCAAACTTCTCCTTCGAACCGTGGAAATGCCTCAGCTCCCAACAAGATCCCTGCTCGCCCTGCTGACTTCACTGCCACTTACAACATTTCTGAAGATGCTGCTGCCCTTTACAGACTGTCTGGTGATTATAATCCTCTGCACATTGACCCTGAGTTTGCTGCTGTCGGAAAGTTCCCCAGACCTATTCTGCATGGTCTTGCCACCTTTGGCATCTCTGGTAAGATTCTGTACGACAAGTATGGAAAATTCGACAACATCAAGGTGCGATTCGCCGCCCCTGTCTATCCTGGCGAGACTCTCCGTGTCGAAGCCTGGAAGGAGGCTGGAAACCGCGTTGTATTCCAAACCAAGGTCGTTGAACGCGACATTGTTGTTCTCACAGCTGCTGCTTTGCAATTGTCCAAGACGGCCACTACCAAGTTGTAAAATCGTGTTAATTAGTCGAAGTAGTGTGAAAAGTATGAAAATTAGTATAGATGACATTTAAGAAAAAAAAAGTGTTATGATTGAGTTCACGGAGTATGTAATTTCTAAGCTGGAACATTTTTAAGCAGCGATCCTGGTAGTTGAACAGCACTGCTGTTTCATTTCAAACGGCAGAAGTCTCCTTCAATATGAACCATCTCTTTTTTTCTAGTAAATCTATTCCTATGCTTCTCATAATTCAACTACCGAACTTCAATCAATCGATTCGAACTTGCGAGTTTCATCTATTTGCGAGCATTGTGTATATTTCATACTAGTGTATATTAGGTCCTGAAATTTTCCAAGGGCTCTCTCAGCCAATAACCACAACTCCAGTTTTCAAACCTCCAAAACCTCTTCAGATCAAAATAAATCGCAGCGCCAGCAGCACCTTTCTCCCCCTAGCGGCGTTTATCTCTCGCCTTTTTTTTTTTTTGCATCGCCATCACTGCAAGCTACCTTTGATCCGGATGAATCAGCCCTGCTTAAGTTCATGGCAACGATCAATCTCAAATAAAAATACAAAAAATTAATACCCAAGCATACATTGATAGATAGAAGCAGTGTTTAAAGAAGAGGATGCGGAAAAGCACAGCCATAGGGACCGGTGATGCCTTTGGTGCGGCGTTTAAAGGATCGCGGCTTGTTTCGCTCGCGCGCCCGATCAAGTCCAACACCAGTGCCAGTGTCACGGGCAGCACGCCTTCAGCCAAGATGACTCGAAAACAACAACATCAACAATCACAACGGCACCCCACGCACCAGGTGCTCACGACAACACCGGCATCCCATTTTCGACGAGACTGGGGGCTTAAACGACCCATGCCGGCTAATAACAGGGCAAGGTTTATCACGTTGGAGCAAATGGATACGGAGTCGGGAATCACGGCATTCGAGTCCGGTGCAAAGTATGCGTTGATAAAGAAGAGGATTGAGGAATTGAGGCAGCCTGTGAAACCGATCTTGAGTAGAGCGGGGAGAGACGACAGTGGTGGCGGACGCACAACCCGCGGTGATCAGCTATTCATGCCGCTGGCGCAGGGCAGCGAAGAGAGATCAAATCAACTACAAAATCAACGGAAAATAAAGGTGGCTGAGGAAAACCCGACCGTTGACCAATTCAGAAAGTATCTCGATAGCACGGGCCTCCCGACCAAGACAATCGAAAGCCTGCTCCAGAACAAATCAGACCTTCACGCTGCGCTCCAGAAATATGTCATCCACAGCTCTTGGGGCAGCACCAACCACCCCCCACCGCCGCCGCCGCCCCAGCATGACCACCGACGTCGTCCCCCTCAACCCCCTGCATCACCCATCGCCACCGCCGGGCTGCTCTACACGCTCCCCGGCTCTCTGAGCACGCGTCCACCTCGCGCAAGCACTACTCGGCCGCCGCCCTCCTCCCCGCTCTTCGCCAAAACCGCCGGCCTCACGACCCAACTCCACGAGGGCTCTGCTGTCCCGGGCCGCCTCGTGCACGCTTCTGGCACGGCGGCCAACGTCGCGGGCATCACGAGCACCTGCAACCTGGCCAACGTGGACCTGGTCGAGCTCCAGAACAGACCGCTCGTGTATGACGTTGTGCAGGGATTCACTGTGCAGTCGCTGAGCGTGACGCGGCAGGGATCGGTCGACCTTGTAGTGCGCGCCGTCGGCGCCGGTGGAGGTCAAAGACGGAAGGGCGCTTTGCTGTCGAGTAGGGCTAAGCAGGGTGCGGGCGAGTTCATGGGCCTTGTGGCGGAATCCATTGCATAAAACCAAAACCAAGCCTAGGTACACCAAACTAACACTTGAATTCAAGAACGCAAGTTAAAGAAAAGACTAGAAAAAAAAAAAACACGAATGAAGAAGTCTTGTTTGAAGGCCATAAAACAGAAGGAAACTTTGGAGGGCGAAGACGCAGGAAGGTTTTGTATATAATTGTAAGCTATATGAATTCGTTAATATGGTTGAATTTTTTCTCTTCATCTTACCTTTTTATTTTCCTAAAAGATACTTGGCATAATGTACTGAATTTTGAAGACTCAGGAAGAGTTAAATACAGGCATGTTCAATGACAAACAACACGAATATATCTTTGAAAAGCTCCACTGACAAACGACAATCCTGGGAAAGAAAACAGAATGCAGTTACTTTTGAGAACCCAAACTCTCCTGCCAATGCAAGAAACAAGGAAGATATCAATTCTGATTTTGTGCATGTACTTGTAAAAAGCATTAACTTCGATACTAAGCTCAAAGAAAATAAACCACACACGCACACCCTGGAAACCCTCTCGGAAAGTAGTGACATGTGTAGCAACACCCAAGCATCACAACAGTATGTCTATATAAAAAAAAAAAAAAAAAAAACAGTTATTTAAAGACGTTTCTCATTGTTATCCATAAAACATTTCAGCTCAAAAAAGAAGTGCCTCGAGCCGGATTCGAACCGACGATCTCGTCATTACTAGTGACGCGCCTTACCAACTTGGCCATCAAGGCAATTTTCTGAAAGTGTGAGGACTCAACCCTGGAGCCCTCACGAAGATGGTAGCGAGATAAGACGGATCATATAAGCAAGGACTCGACCCTGGAGCCCTGGCAAGGATAAGAGGATAAAATAAGAGAAAAGGAATAGTATATTAAAATGACCCTAAAGTCAAGTGAGGCGAAGCTAAAGAGTTTAAAAAGGAGTGAGTTAAGCTCACTATTTA
>JAJMAG010000087.1:0-16242 GCA_030564905.1 Geotrichum fermentans
CAAACGCCCACCGATCCCAGAGGGACCCTTTGATGAACCTGTTCCAGGGGAAATGTCGTCTAGACAGTCTAGGCCATTTAGACAATCAGCACCACCGCTAATGGACTCGGGTCCCCCGGGTATCCTGGCTGGCTGCTAACGTCTATAGAGTACGTAAACCGCAGTTGACATATAACAAATAATAATAATAATAATAAACAATTCAAAAATAAATAATCCAACAATTACACAACTACAGATACACTTTTTTTTTTAAGAAAGAAATAAACAATTCCAAAAAAAAATTAAAAATATATAATACCAACATCCAAACATTGCATAACTCTTTTTTTTTTAGTCCATAAGGTTTCCTAAACTCATAACGCTCGGCGCACTTCCATTCACAGGTCCAGTAGCAGTAGTTTCCGGGGTAGGACGGGATGGTGGCTCTTCATAAATAATGGTCGGGCCGGTGATTATAGCCGGATTTGTGATGATGGCCGGGTTGGTGATGATGGCCGGGTTTGTTGCAACCACATGCGGTTCCTTTGCAGGAGGAGGATACTTGCCTCCCAGCTGGCCGTTCGACATCACGGATTGATACCCGGATTCCGGTACACTCGCTGCAGAAGAAAGCACGGCGGCACCCACTTTTTGGCGTTTGTCAGTCGAACCACTTTCCTCAGAGTCCTTTCGTTTGCGGGCCTTTTTGGGGCCAGGCTTTTTCCTCTCGATGACATCCTCTCCATCAGCTTCCAGGCCAGTCTCGCTCTCCCGGGCTTTACGTTTCTTCGACACGCCCTTGGCGGATTTGGCCTTTGGAAGCGTCTTACCGCCCGTCGCGGACCGTTCCTCCACCATGACGCGCTCCAGCTCGTTTAGTCGGATTTGCTCGAGCTCTTTTTCCATAATGAGCGATTTCTCTCTTTCTTCTTCAAGCGTCATTTCTATTTGGCGAATCTCCTTATTCTCGCGTTCTTTTTGGCGTTCCCGGCGCGCGATTCGGGCGGCCTCGAGAGTGGACTCTGGAGGGAGCACCTTGTCCTTTTGAGACTCCCATCGGAGCAGCCATCGCGAGGCTCTTCGGAAAGCGGTTGCCATTGCGGTGCTTTCCTCACCATAGTCTCCTGGCAGTTCGATTCTGCGGTTTGTTGATCCATATAGAGACATGGTGGTTCCTGCGTGCTCTAAAGACGAGCCATTGCCGTTTGTAGTTCCATTAGTAGAACCATCGCTTTCTATCTTTTTGCGTTTGCTTTTCGAGTTTGCAGATGCAGTTGTCGCAGGAGCCACAGCGGCATCTTCAGAGTCCGCGTCATCGTCAGAGTCGAGCAAAGGATCTTGATTCTTGATCCTATTCCATTCCCGTAGCAAAGGGCCCTCTTTATATCGTTCTCTCTTGTTTGACTTGTCTTTGCGGCGCAGCAGTCTTAGGATTTCCACCTGGCATTTGGCTTCTCTAAGCGCTGCTTGTGTTTTGATTATGTTAGTGTCTTGTTTGATTCGGGATCCGCTACCCCGATTGGGAGCTTTTAATATTAGTTTCAAGCGAGCAGGGCTCGGCGACCGAGACAGGTCGTCATCGTCATCCTCACTTTCATCGCTGCTTAATGACGATCTCCGGCGACTAGGGGATCCAGCTTCCAGAGCCTTTCTGTGGCTCGATATCTCCTTCATTCTGAGTTTGACACTGTTGCCGCTTCCTCCCCCGCTTCCCCCTGCAGTGGGATGGACGTTCGGGAGTTGGGCCGCAGCATCAATGTAGATTTTTCGCTCTCGTGTCATGGTGGCTCCAAACGCTAGCTCGTCCGGCGTATCAATGTTTTCCAGCTCTTCCTGCTCGGCAGTAAGAATGTCGAAACTAGGAATGCACAAGCCGTCATTTTGGCCTGGCCCAAATGGGTTTTTGCGGAGGGCGTCTGGAGACAAGTCGGTTTCCAAAAACGCCCACATGAGCCATAGAAACGCTTTGCCGCGGGACGCACTCGAGAGGCTTTGGTTCATGATGAGGTCGTGGAATTCATAGGGCTCGACGAAAAACCTTGATTGAATTTTGTTTGCAAAAGTGGAGATGAGAAAACAGAGGTTGATGGGATTGGTCTTTGGTTCCCTGTCCGAGTCTTCCATTTCTTCCAGGGTAGAAGGTTCAGGGCGATCGTCACAGGCGCCCTTCAGAATGCTTTTGAGCCTCGGGGCGTCCTGGAGCTGTTTGTAGTCAGACTGGTCGTTGTAGGTTTGTAGTGAGGGAATGGGGTGATATGTTCGTAGTTGTGCACGCATTTCCGGAAAGACTAGGAATTAGAATAGGGTGCATGGAAAGTGATTGGTACTTACAGTTGAGGGTAGTGTTCATTCGGCCAATGTTAACCAATAGGCATACCATGGCCATATTGAGGCCAGCTTTTCTATCCCCTAGCAGCTTTTCACAAAGCACTTTGGATGTTTTTGACGATCGGGCCATGGCGTCAATATATATGTCTGCGAAAGTATGGTTTTTGGTGCCTTCATAGCTGTTTGTAAAGGCCTTGACATCGTTGTGAAAAACGTAGGCGAGAAAGTCATACTGGATGTCGACTCGCCAAAGCGGTTCGCCGTCCTTTTTCTTCAGATGCTTAATCTTCGAGCCCGTGTGCAGAGTTTGATTTGCTCTGTTGTGAGACCGCTTGGAGTCTACTGAGGTCTTTCCAGACGGTTTTCCGTGACTGTTGGGCTTCTTGGCGATTAGCGGCAGCTTGCGGTCGGTGGAGTTGGGCGTTGAAACTTGTGGGTGGGCAGGATTGCTGGCTGTCTCAGCGGCATTGTCCGAGTCTGAACTGTCCTTGGGTTCGTGATGAGTGCCGTCTGGCTGGGGGTCCGGGTTCTCTTCAGACGACGGAGGGTCTTGCTGGGCAGGCACCTCAGCCTGGCGGATTGCCCGGGCGTTGATGGGTGTGAAGGGCATTGCGTTTCGTCAACAACGCAAGTGGAAGTGAAGGGGGGTGAGGTTGAAAATGGGTGATGCCAACGCTGTGGGTTCTGCTGGGGGCACGCCCGGTTCTCGTTTTCGTCTGATTGATATCGTCGAGGATGGGGAAGAAAAAGAAGAAGAAGGAGAAAGAAAAAAAGCGTGAAAAGTTGGCAGGGGCTGAGAAAACGATGGATGCACGGGATGCGGTGTTATTAAATATTGAGGGTTGAGTCCAGGCAGCGACTGCCGAAACAATTTTTTTATTGTTTTTTTGGCAACCTTTTTGGAGGTTTTGCTGGGTGCACGATTTTTGTGTTTTTTTGTCCTTGCCCAAATCGTGAGCGGAGCGACAAACGTGGAAGGCGCGAGGATACAGAGTGCAGAACGCCGTGGAACATGAACGAGTCGCGGCAACGAGCGAAGTGGTTCGGGATCGATCGAGCTCATGGATCAAGCAGTCAAGCAGCGGTTAGCAGCAGTGACATCTGGAATTCCAAGGGATCCATGGGAGTGCCAACGCAGTCATGAATGCGCTCCACCATAGACAAAACAAGGCGGAAAACACCAACGTCTCTGGTCTGTCCAAAACCCAAACTACGTGGCTCTGTGTATATCAACTTACGTCCAACGCCGATCGCCGCGACGGCTTTGCCCAACGGCTTTGCCCAAAGTACGAAGGGCGGCGAGGTGGAACACGAGCCAAGGCCAGTCTTCAATCAGCGTGTTTTGAAGCTGAGACGTGGACTGAGTGTGGCGATTGGCTATGACTACTGGCTATTCGCGCTCCAGTTGCCTGACTGAGACCGCTGCTCACGTAGCTCTGTACCATCCCTAATCTGCATACTATCTCAGATGCTACTCAAATAGACAATTTTTCATCCACAAGTGTCGTTGGAGAATCCATGATTGCCCAATTGATCCCGGCAATTGCGATATTTCGAAAACATTGCAAGAAAACTCATGCCAAACTTCTTCTTTCCTTCCTTTTCCCTTTTCCTTTTTTCTTGTTGAACCAACAATTTGTTACTTCTACTGCTTTGGTCTGCTTTCCATGGATGGACAGAAACGGCAAGACAAGCAACTCTTGAGTGGAGCGACAACTGCCCACGATTTATGATACCCAATCGCGAACCGTAAAAATATACACCATCATTAATACATTCAACTGAGAAAAAGTGAGAAAGGTTTTGATACAAGAAAACAACTAGCTAAACAAAAAGTCGGTAAACATTACAGGAGAATACAGAGATCCCCACAGATGGTCCAATACCATCAAGCGCGAATGATTTTTTATTTTCATTTTTGGTTCACCGATTAATCGGCATTGGTGGTACCAGCGGCGGCGGCGGCAGCGGCCTCAGCAGCGGCAATGGCGAACTTATTTAAGTCAGTCATGACCATACCGGCGACGGCGGCAGAGAGAAGAGTGGAGATACAGCCTGTAATCAGCGCACTCATGACCAAGCCGGCAATGTCACCAGTACGGGAGGGGGCCAGCTGGGAGAGCACACCAATGTTGGTACCAACGGAGCCCAAGTTGGCAAATCCACAGAGAGCATAGGTGGCAAGCATGCGTCCACGAATGGAAAGATGCTCGTAGGCCGAGGAAGAGAGTGCGGCATAGGCAACGAACTCGTTCTGAATGACCTTAATGCCAATGAGCTTGGCAACGTCGTAAAGCTCAGCGCGGGGAACGCCAATGAGGAAAGCGACGGGGTAGAAGATGTAGCCGAAGATCTGCTCAAGCGTCAAGGCCTCAATATTCCAGAAGCCAGCAAACCAGCCGAGCAGGGCGTTGATGAGAGCAACTAGAGCAATGATACACAGCAAGTTAGTCATGATGGTACCGGCAATGACGATGCCCAACCAGGCACCGTTGGCAAACGCGTGGAGAGCGTTGTAAGCCTCATCCGTCTCATCGTCAGGAATGACGACACCACCGCTGGTCAGGGTCTCTTCCTCCTCAGGGTAGCGGAGCTTGGAGGTGGCTAGTGAGGCAGGAATAGACATGACACAGGACGAAATGAGGGCCTGAGGAGAGATACCCATGGAGATATAAGAAACAAGCACGGAACCAGCAATTGTGGCAAAGCCGGAAGCCATGACCTGGTGGTACTCTGCCTTGGTGAGATGGGGGGCAAATGGCTTGATGAGAATGGCGGATTCACCCTGGCCAATGAAGGGAGAAGCAGCGGCGACGACGGCCTCGGCACCGGAGACCTCCATGGACCAGTGGAAGAGGACGGCAAACTTGCCAACAAACCACTGGATGGTGCCAAAGTAATAAAAGATGTGGACGACGGAAATGAAGAAGATAATAGCGGGCAGCACGGTGAAGAAGAACATGCCAAGTTGGGAGACGGTGGTGCTAGTAATGAAGGCAGTACCGTCCTTGGCAAAGGAGAGGAGCTTTCTGGCGAGGAAGGAGATGAAGTCAAAGATATCGTAACCGGTGCCAGTTCTGAGGACGAACAAGGCGACAATGAACTGGATCAGCATACCGGAGATGACGGTGTGCCAGTTAATCTTTGATCTGTTGTGGGAGGTGGCCCAGAGGCCAAAGATGGCAACGACGCAGCCAAAGAAGGAAATGGCACGCTCTGATCGAGGCGAGCCACCCTCGATTTCCGGCGAGGCAAAGGTTCCAACGAGGATGACTGCCAGCGCTCCAATAGCAGCTGACAGCATGCGCCACTTTTTGGGAATAAAGCTGATTGCCTTGACGACGGTGCGCTGCCAGACCCAGTCTGCCCAGACGAGGATGGGCCTTGTGGGAACGTGGAAGGTGATGAGACGAGCCATGATGAACATCCACAGCAGGGTGGGGATGAGCCACTTGTGTCTGTGGCGGTCCTGGGCGACGATGGAGATCCACCATGCGGTGAAGAAGCAGCCCCAGAAGAGATGGGCAAACCAGAGGTTGCGCTTGTAGAGCGCGACCCAAGTGTTCATGTGAACGTACTTTTTTGCGCCTGCGGGCTCTTCCGTTGCGTATGCGGTGACGGCGCCCTTTTCTTCGTCGACGGGGCCCGAGGAGACGGGCGAGGCCTTGTCTTCTACAATGTGCTTTTGGTCCTCGGCAGGGTCGCGTGGGGGCGGCGAGGACTCGCGGGCATGGATGTGGGCATCAGCGTGGACCACTGGGGGGGTGTCGAGGTTTGCCGCGTGGTGGTGATGGCCATGGAGATGCTGGTGACGAGGGTCGAGGGCCTCGTCGTAGTGTTTAGTGTGTTCAGTCATGGCCAGAGGGGGTCCCAGAGGAGAGCAGGATAGTATACCACGGACTTTTCCAAATGAAAGATGGTATTAATTTTTTTTTTTGGCAAAAGAAAGGGCGAGCTGAGGGGAGTATTTATACAGAGATGGAGATGATAGAAAAAAAAAATTGACAAAAAGGCAGCACGCGAGACGGCCAAAAAAAAAAAAAATAAAAAATAAAAAAATAAAAAAACGAAGAGATACCAAGCGGAGAGCAAAAAAGGACGATTATTGCTTGGACGAATTCAGGCAGAGATGGAAGTACGAAGCTGATGGTTTTCCAGTGAGATACACAAGACATGGTACCGTAAAGAGAAAGGCCAAAAAAAATTATACAAGAAAAATAAAATAAAATGGAACGAGGGAGCGTTGGCAGAGGCGTAGATGATAAGATAAGGTGGGTGGGAGGACCAGCGGTAGGTGGGCAGGAGCGACCTGTAGCGCGAAGATCAACGGTCGGTCTTGACATGGAGGGCTCTGTAGGCGCGGTGAGACCTGGCCACAATGTCACGATCGCGGAGCTGAGAAGGAGCAGCGCGCGGGAGGTACGAGAGATGGCGGGCAGTGTCTTTTGCCGGCGACTTGAGGTGAGGAGGTGTTTTGGATCTTGCTCTCACCAAGAGTTGTCTTTGAATTTAGCCATTGCGTGAATATCGTGAAATTCAAGTCACTGAAGGCACTGCTACTGGAATATTGATCATGGATGATTTATGAGTTTGAATTCTTTTTTTTGTTTTTTTTGGCATTTGTGACCCGCCGGAAAAAGAAAGTTCAATGGCCCACGGCTCCTTTGCATTTATGCGCGGGCACCAAAAGTTACGCGGCTGTCGCTGGTCTCAGAAATCACTGCGCAGCTGTGAGAACCCAAAACAAACAAACTCACAGGCCATAGACGAGTGTGTGAAGGAAAGTGAAAGAAGAGTAGACGATGTGGAATAGCACTTGGATGTTAAGCTCTTTTTTACACATCCGCGAATTCACGTGAGCAGAGTTCGCGATATACTCTACTCTACTAGGGGCGCCCTTGAGCTCGCACTATTTGAGAGCTGCACCGTCTTTGGATTAAGCACTACATGGCTGGGTGCGCTCGAAGCACTGCGCTGCAAACTTTCCATAATATTATACTAGTGAGCAGACGAAGCAGACTAATAGTGGACTCAAGAGCGCTGTCAAAAAAGAAGGGCCAAGAAGATCGGCCTCCATTATCGAGCGATTCGAACGTTATCTCTCCTCCTCCACCATCCGTATCTTATCGTTCCATCTGGAAAACCTGATCCCTTATAAATTTCATATTATTTTAATTTCATTTTATTATTTTTATTAATTCAGTGTGCGCATGTGTTTTCTACTAGTACTGCCGTGATACTTCAGTCGACCTGACGACCGTTGAGTGCTGGCTGCTGATAAGCGAATCCTGTGCGCTATCAGTGGATTTATCAGTGGATTTATCAATGGATTTATCAATGGATTTATCAAGGCCCCTGAATGACTTTTTTTTCTACTCCATGATTGATCAACAGTCCAAAAGGCCAAGAAATAAAAAATAAATAGACACCAATATTAACAGCAAAAAGACCAATCGATAAAGCACTGATTGATGCGAAAAAACTTTAAAAAAGAAAAGAGCCACCGGCATGCCATCGGCTTCCATAAACGGTATTTCTATTTTTCTGTATTTTCTTGGTACTTTCTTGGATTATACTGCCCGCATTGGGCCATTTCATTTGTTTCTGGCACTTGCGCACCGGCCGCCGCGCGCCTGCGTTACTTTCTGCTTCTTTGGGAGGACGGCGTTGCGGTTGTTGGAGGAACACGGAACCTTAACGCTCCTCACGCTCGAATCGCTGTTAGGGCTCGCCACGACGCCGCCGGAGAACGAAGGAAAAGCCACTGTAGCACCACACTAGCGAGCCTCTGAGTCCCGGCGATAGCGATAGCGAGAGTGCGACTAGCACTAGTGGCAGTGGCGACTAGCGGCTAGTTCAGTGCTAGTGTGTCTCAAGTACTGGCATTGATTGCTGATAGCAGGGCTCTATCAACCGCTTCACTGGCATCTTATCAGTTGATTCCACGCTTTTCTTTTCACGCGCTGCCATTGGCCCAACGCCTAAGCTTCCTCCTCTTTTCACGGGGCCCCACCACGTGACTGCTACACTCGTCTCCTTGGGCGTGTCACGTGCCGGAGTTTAAATCTTGTCCCCCCAAAACAGTCCAGCGGCCAGCGGATGCCGCTTGTGCAATGCACAGCCTAAACACAACGGCATACTCAACACTCGCGCGCTCTTGAGTTATCGATTGATCGTCAAGTGAATAGCCGCGGCCGCTTCTTTTGGAAAGCGCTTGGAAACGCGTAGTGTATCCATCCGTCGTGGTATCCCGACCTCCTACCGATCCGTGAAATGAAAAAATAAAAGCTGCTGAACGGCGATCGTCAATGCTGAAAGAAACGTCCAACGGGGTAAATGTTGAAAATATATAACCAATAAATACAATAACCAGAAATAAAAAATATAAAAAACCAGTATAGATGGAGAACACCGTTGAGTAATCAAAGCTACAAGTTGAGTTTGGCTGACAGCTCCTCCGCGAGCTCCTCAGCAAGCTTGTCGTCATTCTGAAGATCCTCAGCAAGTTCTTCTTGGGCCTCCTCTTCGTCTTTGCTCTCGGTCTCGTCTTGCTCTTCGCTGCCACTCTCCGTACTCGAGTCGTCCCTGACCTCTGCCTTTTCTTTCTCCGCCTGCTCCTGCAAAGCCGTGGCGCTGCCCGCCGCTGCGCGCTGCTTCAGGGCCCCCCACTCTGCCTCCCACCCGCACAGCTTCGCGAGCAGCTCCGCGCCGGCGTCGCACTCGCCCAGCACCAGCACGTCCTCCGCGCGCCGCCCCAGCGTCCCCGCGGGCTCCATGTTGAACAGCATCCGCGGGCACCCCACGTCGTCCGGCAGCTGCGCAAACGGGCTCACCGTCAGACTCGTCCCCGCCACAATCGCCAGATCCGCGTCCGGCAGATCGTCGCCCCACAGCTCAAAGAACCGCTCCGGCAGGCCCTCGCCAAAGAACACAATGTCCGGCTTCACGAGCCCCCCGCACTGCGCGCGAAGGCACCGCGGAATGCCCACCCGCCCGCTCGCGTCCACGGACGTGCCGCCGCCGGGGTACATCTGCCGCTGCAGCTCGGCGGCGCTCATGGGCGCCTTGCAATCCACGCACCGGTTGGTCGCGAACGAGCCGTGCGCCTCGACGACCTTGTCGGGCGCGATCCCCGCCAGCCGCTCCAGCGTGTCGATGTTCTGCGTGAACACGCGGCGCAGGCAGCCCTTCTGCTCGACGAGCCTCATGAACAGGTGGAACGGCGTGGGCTGGAACTTGGACGGGAACAGCTCGTCGGCGAGCGTGTAGAACGCCTGCGGCCGCTTCTTGAAGTACGAGATGTCGAACACCGCCTCGGGGTACGGCAGCTTGAGGCGCGCCAGGTTCGAGTACAGCCCCGTGCCGGGCGTTCGAAAGTCCGGAATGCCCGCCGATGTCGAGATCCCCGCGCCTACCTTCGGTCGTGCGTTAGAAAAAGGTTGCAGAGAGCAAAAAGGGTTAGGCTTACCATGAAAACCACATTTTTGTATTTTCCGGCACTGAGCCCGGACGCAATTCTTTGGAGGTCGGCGTGCGGAGACGACGACGGTTTCGGTGCGGTTTTTTTGGAGGGCGCCATGATATCAATATTGTCGGATCCTAGGTAACGAGAAAGAAGGTTTGGCTGGTGGTGGTGGAGGAGGTGGGAGGTTTTGGTCTGTGTTCAGCCGTGCCTCCTTATCAATGAATTCGAATACTGGAATCTCAACTATGGAGAACGAGGACTGGAGATGAGAATAGCAGCGCTGGGTGTTCTGCCTTGTGTGGTGGCTGTTTAGCACTCGCACATTTTCTGCATACATGTAGTGCCACACAGCACCAGCGTGTAGTGCGGTTAGCGGGGTCTGCGACGGACTGAACTTCCCCCGCAGTCTCGCGCGGGACGGGCCGTTTGAGTGCTCGCGCCTGCCGATCGCAAGCTTCCAGGCCTTGACGTCGAGCGCTGAGCGAGTGGCGAGCGCGTCCACCCATCGCCGTCTGTGCATCGCTCGTTTCCATGGATTCCATTTCTTGCCCGCACACGTGTCGAGGGCTCCCGCGCGCTCAGCGTTGCCATGACAGCTCGCCCGCCAGATGCGGCAGAGTGCGGCTGCAGTGCCAAGAACGGTACAGCGAACTGACGCGCTGGGCACCCGCGCCGCAATTGCCACGCGCCGCCTTGGCACGGCGCAACCAAGCAGCAACGACACCGCAGAGCTCCACCGGGTAAGCCGCCGGCACTGGCCTCTTGGGCGCCGCAGGCTGGGCGTGTGATAAGGCAGCAGGGGCCGCACTGAAGGTGTGTGCCGTTGACTGTCGCCGGCAGTGGGACAGAGGGCATCGTATGGACCGTCAGCAGACATCTTGATGCTGGCGGCATATGCCCATGAATATGCGATGAATAACTAGTACAACGTAAATTACAGGCCAGTCGGCAAGGCCAGTAGAACTCCGAAAGCATCAACTTCGAACCTAACGATCGAAATACGGTTACGACACAACTCTGGCTAATGTAACCATTGGAGGCAAAAAAGCCAAGTCTTCCAACAGAAGCGACTAGAAACGCCGAGGGCCTCTATCACGATCATTGTGACGCCAGAAAGAGTTCCGGAAGCTATTACCTCAGTGCACTTTCAATTGCAAACGCGTATCTCTCTCTGAATTCTGATATCGTATGTTTTGTTTTATTTCCAGTTCTCCTTTCGAACGCGTACCGAAATTGTTCTTCTTCTTTTCAAAGTTTATGACAAAGAAGCAGTTTGTAAATGGAAGTTCAAGTTACAATCTTTCAACATCTTAGTTTATCATTATTGTTCTTGTTATATCTCAACTATAGTTCGCTTGATTGATGCATTGTAACGATCGCAAACGGATTTAGATCCTAGGTATACGACGGCCAATTGAGTTGGAAGCTTATAATTTCTTGTTAATTTTTCTTTTCCACTTTAAAGTTTTTTATTATTCTTGTAGCTAGCACTTGAGTACTACATGTATACTGCACTTGTAGATAGTATCTGACGAGACATTTCTGAACTAATAATTTAGACGTATCATGATTTTCATGTTCAATGCCTCCCTCAATGCTCGCTCGAGATCCCTTACTTTGTTTCCAATCAATGTTCGTGTGCCTTAAATTTCTTATCAGCAAAAACAAGCATGCAAGCGTCAGCCGGGATCTCGAACGGAGCTAACGCACAGACACACGTAGATAACATCCTGATATCCTTCAGGGCTTGTCGTAGATACCAAGGAAATTTTTAATACTTGCGTCAGCGGCCATCTGAGATTCCCCAGGAAATGCGAGATAACCTATTGCCCCACGGCCACACCCAGCCGCGGGCCAAATTTGTGACCCCACCCAAAAACGAAAAAATATTTTAGGAAGTAAAAAATGCAGGGTTATTTATTCCAAAGCTATATGCTACATACTACTACGTATACCACATACTATAGTACCAGCTGACAGCCGGTGGCTATTATGTTATCCCTTTGGAACAGTTTACGAGTGATCATCGATGCCAAACTTTCAACATACGCATATATGTATGTATTTCATGTATTCAAGAACATTTGAACCCAGAGTTGCTAAATTCCCGCTATGATGGACTCATGCCTCGACCCCACACCCCCACGGGCCCACTCAAGTAACTAGTACCATATAGCGAACAAAGAGGCAACTGTAAACCTGTACACCGGTGGCCATTGAGCCTTCGAACTCAGTTGATTGATGGCCTACGTAATGCGCGCGGATTTCAAATAACTTAAATCTGACTTCGCTTAACGCTAAAACCTTCAGCTCGAGACGTAATAACTACCAGTGTGGCAGTGACATCAATAAAGTTAATTCCAAGTAAAGTGCGCGGGGAGACCGCAAGGGGGAGACGGGTACAGTACATAAAAAGAGGCCTTCGGCCCCTGGGCGATGGCCAAAACCTGGGCGCACCTAAAACCATGACACCGGGCCCTTTCCAGAAAAAAAAAAAATCTGAAATGGGCGGGTTTTTTTACATTGTATTTCATTTCTATCATTCTAGCCACGATCGTGACATTCCTCGTCTCCGTAAAGATCCAAGTTGCGAGCTGATTTACGCTGAACTTGACATAACGTCAGGTTGACCACACGCGGAAGCAGTATAAAAAGCGCTTATTGGAATGCCTGGTCTAACCAAAGATCCCCCCCGGGCCTACTTGCCTGCAAACTTTTTTATTCCTTGTTGTTTCGTATTGCAAACCAAACCAGACGATGCGAGATTTTTCATGTTTGTCTTGAAATCATCTTGAACTTAGCCTTGTCATTAACGTTACCCCCGCCTTTCAATGGTTGTGGAGTAACAAGTCCTCGCTTATGTTTTGTAGGTATGCATTTGACCTGGATTTTTGACCAATGGGAAGCTAGATTTATGAATAAAACGAGCAAGAGGCTGGCGTTTTTTCCAACACAAGAATTCCAAAAAACAATAGCTAAGCGTGGACGCTCTACAAATGAAAAACAGCTACTACTAACAGGTCTGGAAAAAAATTGGTAAATGTGAGTAGCAATTCAAGAAGTATTCGCAAACAGATTCCATTAGAAGACTTGATTTTGTTGGGCCTTTTTTGACAAGTCCACATATATCCCAAAACGGGCACAAAGTACAAAAGCGAATGAATCCACATATGCCTTACTTTTTTCTTTATTATTTCGATTTGTAATGTGTTTTTGGACTCTTTACAAAATCTTCCATCTTCAACCCCACACACCAAACAGTCTCATACCAACCTTGCTTACCCCAAATACTTTTTGAAGACGCCAAAAAAGGTGAATACCAATCATGGTTTGACATAGACAGGAATCGAACCTGCAGCCTTTGGATGGTTTATACCCTGGTTTGGAATCCAATGCTCTACCATTGAGCCACTACATCTCGTACTGAGGGTAAAAGGAAAAAGGATAAAAACTTTTTAATTTTTCACTTTTGAATGCTTCTCTTATTACCCATCTTTTAGGCCTTTTGCCCATCCAAAATTGTGCTTTACTATTTCCGTGTCTTAAAGTGTATTAGAGTCAATATTGATACAACTGTTGCGACCTTTTTTTTTAGGTTATTATTAGCTATCCGGTTCCTTTTCCGCTTTTTATTATTCCATTCTTCAGTTCGCTATCCTTCTGTTACACTCTATTTTATCATAACAGAATTATCTTCATCTTTTGTCTCCTGTCTCCATCCTCTCTTAGCAGCTTCTTTTGGTCGCCCTTTCAATTTTATCTCCGTCTTTTTCTTTCTATCTCTCCTCATCTCCGCTCACTATCGAAATATTTTCTACTTACAATCATGTCAAAAAATCTGTTTCTTGCTTAGTTTCAATGAAACTACCAGAGTCTTTTATACGTTTTAGCTTCCATAGCTTCTTTTATTTCTTCACCGGCGAAACATGGTACAAATTCACGCCATCTCGTTTAGTTCATTGTCTCTCTCTCCAAAATCTTGCATTTACAAGGCCGGGGTTTTTCCATCAGCCATTGCCATCTTCGTTACGTTTTGTTTGTCATGCGAGATCCAACCAGAATTCCTATGAAACATATAAGAAATTGAAATAAAGGACAAATGCAAAGAAAAAAAAAGAGAGTTGAAACAGAAAATAGAGCCAGAGAGCACCGGAAGCGTTGAATAACAAGAAAAGGGATTTGTATCCTGTGTGGGTGAGAAACTAATCAAACTTGAAAAAAAATAATATAGATAAATAACAAGTTGGACTCATCTGATTATAGCAAAAGAAGACGGGAAGTAGTAATGCTAGTGCTAGCAGATAGTTAGGCTAAACGACCTTTGATTGAAGAGCAGAAAATGGAGTATGGAAAGTGTCAGTGAAAAAAAAAATCAAACGACAAAGGTAAAGTCAGACAAACAACAACAAAAGAGATAAATAAACAAAAGTGGAAAAGTCGATTAATAGGCAAACAGTCAAGAAATATGAAAGGGAGAAGGGAAAATCAAAACTGAGACGTAGCTAGTAAGCAAAAAGGAGATATGGGCAGGCAATGAAAAAAAAGAGATAGATAAAAAGAGATTGAAAAAAAGGGAAGATAGAGAAAGTCAAAAAGTTGGTAGAGAAATTAAGCAGGACGACGATGATGAATTTGTTTAATTGTACCTTCTCAATGATACTACCAAAGAAGTGATACGACCAACAATCAGCGAGAAACCCAGACATTTGCTCAAATTGAAGGCGGAGCAAAGACCAAAGCTTCTTTTCATGAGCAAGCATATATAAACATAAGTAAGACAGGATCTATATTTGTGTGATACAGACAGGTTATATATCAAGAGGACTGTTGTTTCAACTGTTGCTATGGTGTTTGCTTATTCGCTGAGTGCTTGAAGTTCTTTCAAATATCAGCACAAAAAAAACCCCAATCCTGCAACTGAATTTAAGAAAAACCTTGAGTAAACAGTCCTAAAGAGAAAAGAACAGTGGAAAGTCTGGAAGGCCATTTCGTTAGCTTACTCTAATGCCATGATCACGCCTAACTATGGCCGATTTGCTAAGTTATAGCCTCCTGGTAAAAATAATAAAATTCTCTAGATAAATTAACATAAAAAAATAGAAATGCATACAGAAAGCAAGTTTAGAATTCCCAAAACGTGAGAAATGAAAGATGGCTTTTAGTTGAAGAGTTGTGTAGAGTTGACCCGTTTTTTTCATTAAACAAATCAGAAGCGTCAGTGGCTTAGCGGTAAAATTCGACGTTGCCATCGTCGAGCCCCCGGTTCGACTCCGGGCTGACGCAAATGACTATATTTTTGCTAGTTTTTACTGTAAATGTCTCTCGTCGCTCTTTTTTTTTTATTATTTTTCAATTACTGTACTGGAATGTTAATTGCCAGTTTTTTATTTTATTTTAAAAGAAAAGCCTCGACTGTTGAACACCCATAAGGGTTATCCATAACAATATGAAGTACAGTATATACAACTACCGATAACACTAAATCATATCTACCTAGGCTTGTGGGCCACCCGGAAATTTCATTATTTCTTTTGCCTTATGTGGCTTTTGCTTAATTTTTGTGCCCAGGTCTGGCTCGATGATACCTCTTGTTTTACTCCTTGAAATCGCTTTAAACGCATTGGAGGCCGCAGATAGGAGAGATAACTCGTTAGAAAAAAACCATGGACAGATATTATTCACTTTAATCATTGACGAAGAGGGAAGTGAGTTTCTTCTGCAAAGGACGGAACAACTGCTTTCAGGCTCGAATTGATGTCTATGAGGCAGGAGAGATCCATGCCGGAAAATGCCTTGCGGGGAATGTTTCTTTACTCTTCTTTTGGAGGGCAGCTTACAACTTTTTTTTTGCGCGCGGTGCCATCAAATTGTCCACAGCGTTCGATACTGCCCGACTCAAAGCCTGTCCTGTCTCAATTTTTATGGCATCTCTTATCTTTAGTTTACATACCTTGATGCTGCACTTGACATCTTTAACGACTTGTTGATACCTATTTCCTGTGGAATTGTTGTCGTATTTGTCCTGCCACTTAGAGGGTAATTCTTCTTAGATTGCTGTATCAGCCTCTTTCTTGGTTCGCAGTGCGCACTCCGTCTTCTCTTTGTGGCCATGCCTTTCAGCGCCCTGTGCCAGTGGGGCAATTTTTCCCAATCCACATGGATCCAATTGTTCTTCGCTCATAATTTCTTACTCTTATTGAATACTGGAGCAGCATTATGTTTTGTACCAAGCATTGCCGTATTCTTTTTTTTAATTGCTTTCTATATTTCTCTAAAACAAACAAAGCCCAGTTTGTTTCTAAGTTCAATCTAAGTAGACCTAGAATTAGCCCATACACAGCACGTTTTGAGAATACTGCTTAGCTCAGCAACGTTTTCATGTGGTTTCCTGCAGATAAAGGCAGTATTTCATCAAAGAAGTCAGGAAGACTTAATGACCTTTTTGATATCATAATAGAACGGTATAA
>JAJMAG010000087.1:16342-79792 GCA_030564905.1 Geotrichum fermentans
GTTTTTGTTCCTGATGTGTAGGGGGTCAGGAACAGCCACCACAGCCCGAGTCGGCCGAGAGTCCTCACCCTTCTAGCGTGTGCTAGCAGGCACTGGCGTAAACAAAACCTCCGTAGAGGGAAAATAAACCCGCCAATGGTATCGACCCACTTATGGTGGCAAGGAATGGGGGTAATTTGGTTATGGCCGGAATCGAACCGGTATAAAAAGCCTGGCCAACGATGTGATCAAAAAGCCTGGCCAACGATGTGATCAAATTAATGTCCTCACTAATATATAGACTGACTTAAAAACCTCACGTTCAAAAAAATTCCTCCTGATGGCCCAGTTGGCTAAGGCGCGAGACTGTAATGGATATTGTAATCTTGAGATCGGGTGTTCGACTCACCCTCAGGAGATTCTTTTTGTTCCTTGAAATATCCTTCCTGAAGGTCCGTAAGCGAGATGCTTTTGCTTCCCTTTTCCTTTTAGCTAAATTTGGCTTTTGATAGGTGATAAGTGCTATGTAATGAAATAAGCGAAAGTATACATACTGTAAGTGTATGCTGGAACGTGCAACATGGCCCCAATAACAAGGAGAGAGATGTATTACGAGCATGCTTTGCAGTTTTTGAAGAACATTGAATATAGCAGTAGTAACTGTCACAAATAATGACGAGCGATGGAGTCACATCATACTACTATGTCATGCCATCAAAGTTGTATGAAGAGACAACAGTCAACAAAATTCTTTGGCTTGGACCAACGTTATGCTGAGGCAAAAGACCAGGCCCCGTAGGTGATGGGCTCATGCCTTTGCGGGAGACGGGGGCCCAGTTAAGGTACGGGTAAACACTTGAAGTTCAAGTTCATGCCGTCCATGATGAAAAGGGTATCGGACGTTTATACGTGTATATTCAGTTGAAATAGACGGTGTGGTGACATTTCTCGGGCGACATATTAGTGGATTTTTCCTCCGATACTGCATATCAAGGAGTTTTAGCTTTTGTTATTGTTGTTGTTGTTGTCGTTGTTGTTGTTTACCAGTGACAGACGATCTTGTTATATACCAGGATTGTGAATGAAGACCCTACTTTTGCCAATCGATGAAGGCTCCTGTTTGATTGTGAGGACAAGCAGTGAAGACATGACAATATTTCCAGGCTTCAAAGTATTGCAGCTAGCCAGTTTGGCGTTGAAAAATCCCCAGCTCGTTGAAAAATGAGATAAAAGCAGCCTGAGACCCTGTGTTCCATGCGGTTGGATTCAGGGCACTTTAGGGGTCAACATTATAACAGTAAGACGCAGCAAAGGTGAAGAGGGACCGAACCTTAAAATGTTCAGCACTTTTTCTCCAATCAAATATTGATAATTCTATTTCTTAAAAAATTTTCAAGTTAATTTTCGGCCATTTAAAATTTCCCGTATTGAAGAAGAAAAAAAGATAAAATGGCGTTGGAGACGATGAGTTTTTTGCCTAGCGAAACATAACTGCTCTTCGGCCTTTTTGTATCATGAACCCATTTTCGCTTTTTGGCACTCGATTGATAAGATTTGTCTATTGTGTCTTTAAAGTGTTACCGCTAGACCTGATATAACTTGTATAAGCCTAAAGTAAGATATGGATCTATATCCAAGACTTGTATGACATCCAAGCATATCCTATTTTAAATTATTATTACTTGGTGTAGATGAGCATAACCAAGGGTTTGCTGTGTAATTTCTGCTATAGAGTTTTACAGAGTTTGTAGTTTTACGGTGCAGTTTTACGGTGCAGCAGTATAGTTGTACAATGTATGTTATCGTATCTTTACAGTGCAGTTTTTATTTATCATGGATTTTTTTCCACTGTAGGTAGGCCTCAGCTAGAGAAAGTAAAAGGAGTTTTTGAAATAAAAAAAATAAATTTAAAAAAATGTTGTGGGTTAAAGAAATAAACATCAAGCAAGCTGGCTAATTCATTTAGCGTACTAGTGGGGAATTGGCTGCCTGTTTGATGCCCGCTTCACTGGCAGCAGAACCACTGAGAGGAGCTGGAGGCTCAACTGGTGGGGAGCGTACGGCAGCTGCCTTGGGCATCTCCAATTGAGGTATTGGCACGGGTTCTGATGCAGTTGTAGGAAGCTCAGCAATTTTGGTTTGGATCTTGGCGAGTACTTCCGAAGATGGAAGGTCGTTAAGTGAGTTAATATCAAGGCTGGTAAGAATTTCGAGTGCCAATGGAGGGACTTTTGAAAAGCGATCGTGCTCTTTGATGAGATCGTTGACAGCTTCAATGGCAAGGAAGTAGCCCTCGCTAGACTCTTGAGGCGCACCTTCTTTGTGTTTTGTATAGAGGATATTCGGCGTAATGACAGTTGATAGATTATGGACGTCCATCTTTGAACCTGATTCTTCGTCGATGTGCGAAAAAGATGAAGTCCAATGTAAGAAGTAAAAAAGAACTTCCATAACATCACGATGTGCCGAAGGCAAGAGACAGCATAACAAATGCATGACCCGGCTACGGACCGTTGTGTCTGTGATCTCCTGTGACGACAACCATAACTTCTGTAACTTAAACGTGAGAAGAGAGTCGGGGAGTTCTCTTAGATAACGCTTGAACAGCGCAGCCAGTTGGATTGGATTCTCCTCAGTAAACATGCCGGTCTTATCTGGGTTCTTATCGGCTATTTCAGCTAGTTCTTTGGACCTTCTGATATTGCCGTTTTTCCTGAAGATTCCCTCCACCGACATATCCATTTGTCGCAAGGACGAGATACACTCATCCACAAACGCGGGAATACGGAGCTGTCCTGGACCGACGCCAAAAGCGGACTTTACACCATACTTTTCAACCTGCTGTTCCAAGGAAACCCCAAATACACCAGATTTTTTTTTATTTTTAGGGTCAGCACTACCGGCCCCGCCGCTAAGGCTAAAAGCTTTGCCAAACTTTTCCCATAAGGATGGCTGTTTGCGAGTTTCAATCAAATCCAATAACTCTTCCATCGAAGCCCATTGAGAAACAAGAGGCGCCAGCAGCAATACAGAAATATGCCGAAGATAAAATATTTCATTTGCTGACAACTCGCTAATATAGAGTTCAGTAACACTCTTTTTCTCATCTACCTCTCTGACATGGACTCCTTCGTCTTCGATTTTCCCCCGTCGATGTCGATATGCGTTAGGTCTCAATTCTCGCGCTTGTTCCGCAGCAACAATGCGAGGAATATCATCAAGAATGAGTGACTTTTCGTTTTTGATCAAGTCGGTAGTACGACCAAGCTTGGTTGCATTATACTTGGGATCTTCTTCAATCTTGAACTTGCGACCTCTCTTCTGACTTCCTATGCGTTTAATGAATCCAGGTCTTTTGTTAGGCTTAGGAGAAGTTGAAGTTTCAGTGTGTTGATTTGACACTGGCTTTTGAATTGCATTTGTCTTCTCATCGGCGAGTGCAGCTGGAGGCGAAAACGCTAGGACTTCGGGTGTTTCTCGGGTAGACGAACGGCGACGTTGAGGTATTGACGAGGTACTGTCCGAGGGTGTTTCGCGTGGGGGAGGAAGAGATGTCGATGAATCATTCTTACCCAAGAAACCCTGTTCGCTTGAAGGCATATCCAAAATACGAGATCGGCGAGCGCGTTTGGATGATTCGGAGAGCTGTTGTGAAAGTCGCGTAGAGCGCAGTTTGCGAATATCTTTAAGAGTTGTCATATAACCTTGATCGGCGCTGCTGCTTTGACCACCTTCCTGAGATGGGTCAGCAGATGGTCTGCGAGTATCTGGAGGTCCAGTTGACTTAGAATTTTGCAAGCTAGGTCGCGAATCGGAAATAGCAGCTGCAGCTTTTTGTTGTTGCCTTTCACGAGCATCATATGTCTTGAGTACCAGCTGGAGACGAGCCAGTGCGATTTTGACCAGGTATATGAATTGGTGTAGTTTAGTCACTACAATAAAGTCGTCGCGAACCATGTCTGCTGGCTGGACACAAGTTATGCAAATAATAATCTTTTCATTGACCTGATATCGAGAGTCTTTGACTCGGGATCCCAGCATTGCCCGGCATCGTTGACATTGCAAACAATCCAGGTGCCAAAGCTTGTCATCTAAACTTGCGCAATCGTCTTCCGTGCTATTGTTGCAGATCAAACACCGGTCATTGGCCTTACCAGATACACCCAATTTTTCAAGAGGGTTTGTAGGAGTTTGACTATGGGTTGCCACCTGATCTAGAAATTTGTTGACAATGTTACCAGAAGCAAATGATCGATCATATTTTAGGGAGTTGGTCAAACCATGGCGAATAAGTAATTTGAGGTAATGCGCCATGGAAGTTACTGAGTCCAGCAGTTCTTGCGACGGTCCTGGGCCATTTGCACCCTTTTCTCTTGATCTAGAAAGGAGGGACATGAAGCTAACAACTTTCTTACATAGTGTTTTCGGTTCCTTTCTTAACTGTGTAAATTGCGCTTTCCTAACAATACCAATTAAGCTTTTAAATTCAGAACTTTCAGCTTCTTGGTCCTCTGGTGAGTTGTTATCATTTTCTGCAAGGGCGCTTAACAAGGGATCAACATGAGCACTAATAATGTCAATAGCTGATAGTAGCACTTCAATTTTGGCTACCAATCTGGCGGTAGCAAGAAGTGTTTCATGGTACCTACTGGACGATGCAAACTGAAGCATGTCAGAAATACAAGATGCAGTAGCTTCTTCATATCCACACAGGATTGACCAGATGTGAAAAGATTTTTCCTCCGCCATTTGTTCAACGCGCAAAACAGCTTCGCGTGACTCCACATTTGGAGAGTGAGCAAAACTCGATTGTTCGTCGGAAGTTATGTGACCGATTGGTTGGGGCTTTTGTTCATTAGGCTCAGCGGGGTATACTGACGGCCGATCGGGCGATATCATAACGTTCCAAAACTTGTTGATCATATAACACTCGGGATGCCATTGCTGGTCTCGGCCACCGCGGAACACTTCGACGAATTGTTTTAGAATAGCCGTTTTACAGCCTTCACACTTTGCGGCATATAATGTAGAATAGTGGTACCTGCAGTATACGTTGTTTTCATGTTCGTAATAGCTATCGTCAGAGCCGAAAACCACAGAGCATAGCGAACATGTAAAATGCTCCACATGGTACTTTTTTCCCACAGCGGTAATGTAGGAGCCTCTCAGTGCGCCATCGCATGCGCAGCAAAGTAAATCCTGCCTCCTGAAATAGCAGTGCTCACATAAAGGGACCATACTTCCTGACTCTGGGCTGTCGGCTGGAGCGTCTATCGGGAAGAACTTGGCTGAGCACGGATTTGTACAATCGAAGCAAGTGAAGCATTCCATGTGGTAAATGTTGTTTAGAGCGCGAACAAAATGGCCCGACATGGGCAGTTTACAAGTATAGCAGATTTTCACATTCTTTTTAGTTGGTGATGAAATAGACGAGTTGTCAGCATTGATTGTAGGATGCGGTGGGATGTCAGATTCGTTCGTATCGTCGCCAGAAAATACTGCCATACTTTTATGCTTGTTAGCTAATGTGCTGAAAGGTTTCTTTCCACCATCGTCAACGCCAGGAGAGTCGGGAGGCGCTAAGAACGTAAAAGGTTCGGACGGCATATTAGATGTAAATGAAGAAGCCGAATCGTTAGTTGGCGGATTTCGAGAAGCTCTTTGAGCGGTATGTTGATTATTTGGGGGTTGGAGATTGTCGTAGGAAGATCCAGAAGCAGAGCGGTCAGTGCTACTATGCGGAGGGGGCACAAATGATTGCCAATTAGGTTGGTGAGATGTGTCGGGCATGATTAGCAGAAGATACAAAGGCTGTTTAAGGAGACGCGACGGTTAGCGGAAATGACATTTTTGAAATAACACAGAGAAAAGGCATTCACATACCGAAAGATTCGCCTCATTTATGAGAGACAGATAAAGTTAGGAGACAGATGGTGGTAACCAGGTTGACACGGCAATTTTAAACGTGTTTGGCGATCCTGGTGCGGTGGTTTGCAATGCTATTAATGGGTGTTACAGCTAATGGGGATCTTTGTTTTGAACGTGTTTTTGATGAGGTCAGAGCCTTCTATAAACGGAAGGAGGAAAACAGAACGAGCCGTGACGGATATTCGGGCGTTTCAAGGAAAAAAAAGAACTGAGAGGCGGATAAGGGACGAGCTTCTTAAGCCATTGCCATTCCGCGAGAGAAGTCACTTGGCTCGAGGTGTCAACGAAGGGGGTAGCGGGTTTTGGGAAGAGAAGAAAAACACGAAGGCTACGCAGTTCGTGGTTTATTGCGTTCCAACGAAAATCGCCAGACTTCGCGATGGTTACCCGGCCCAGTGGTATTCCTGGTGATCAATTTCATATGGAGTTTTTGGCGCTTTTTTATTTTTTACGTTCATGTACCGTACATGAAATGGCTAAAGAAGGTGCGGAGCGCTTACAGTGTTGGTCGTAGCCTGTGCTGATCAGTGGAGTCGCACACTCCGACACGGCTCGCAAGTGGAAGATGAGTATAATAGACGAGCATTCGCATTGTAGTATGAATTATATAGCTGGAAATTAAGGTGAGCTTACTGCAAAAAGGATATTAATGAATGCCAATGGCAAGGGCGTCTCAGAGTGGAGATGCCGTACGCAATGAGGAGAACAGTCGAAGCCAGGTTAAGCTTCTAACTAAAGGGAGGAGACAGAGCTGGACTCACTAATGCCAAACTTGGAATCCGTTAAGGGGGTGCGGTCGCTAGAGTAATCGTCTGAAAACTGAGCAGAGCGGGCCAGAGGTGAAAGAGAAGACGAAGAAGATGTAAACCCTGTCCAAAATGACTCAAAAGGGCCTAGAAGAATGCTTTGCAGAGTATACGCCCAGGATCCACGAGGAGTGCCATTGTAACGGCGCAGGTTCTGTTGGCATACAATCTGGCGGGCGTAGCCGATAATGACGAATGTAAAGTAAATTCTTGCCAACAATAAGAGAACTGTGAAGACAATGGAGAGGGCAGACTCCTCACTAAGGCTTGCAGAGTCGGCCAACAACTTAGATGCAGACGCGCCTTCTAGAGTAGCAAGAGTAGCATTTGAGTTACGGGCAGCCACAGCAGAGTAGATTGCCGAGCTTGCATCGGAAATAAGACCAGTCTTGCTATGTTGCACCTTAAACCACTTGACGCAAAAAAAGATTGTAAACGCAACTGAGAAAAGAGTGTCGACAACGTAAAAGTGGGCAAAGGCCAGAATAGTCAAGGCCTGGCGATTACGGATTGCAAGGTACGCCAGGACAAAAATTGAAAGCAGTACCAGTGACCATATGTTGAGGATCCATTCCATAGCAGAAATGGGATGTCCCGTTAATAGCGATGCCAAACCGTAGAAGCCGGAAGCTTTGTTTAGGATTCCGAACGAGACGATCACGTCAGCTCCAAGTCTAAGAGGCAGGAAAAAGAGGAATTTCTAGTTATTAGCGAGTTGTTCAGCAAAAGAAAAAGGCAAGCGTAGCGCGCACATACTCGTGGAATTATGGAAAACATGAGAATAATGCGATCTCCTAAATGCGAGGGATAAATGTGATAATGTTGAAGCGTTTGCTAAAATAAAAAAAAAAAAAATTTCCGTCAGAGCAGCGGAGGCGGTAGTACCAAGTAAGAGGTCTTAGTAGTAAATGCAAATGAAATTAAAAGAACGTTTGGTGGAGAATCTGGAAATTATAAGGCCGTTGAGCTTTTTTGAAGTAATTCCAGGAGAAAAACATTCCTGTCTGCACGGAAAACCATGTATTAGAGTTGAAATACCCTTGCCCTGTAATTTTTCTTCCCAGTTTTTTTTTTGTCAAAATATTTTTTTTTTTCTCGTCGGCAATTTTCCATCACCATAATCTAACATGAGTAGCAGTGAGGTAACGAAGAAGGGATCTAAGAAGATCCTTCTGGACGTCTTTCAGCCAGAGTACGACTCCTACTCAGATGACGATGACGAAGGTTATGTTGGTGTGGACTACAACTCAGACGAAGAGTTTGTCCAAGATCTAGAGTCAAGGTCCCTTGATCTCGGTGCTTATGGGTCAGGAAACATTACGCAGCAGTACAACCGACAGAAGAAGTTGGTTGAAACTGTCGCAGTTTCAGTAGATAGCCCTCAGCGAGTGATTCCTGGTGCCCCAGTCACCAGCTCCCAAGCTGCATCGCTCAGAAGAAATGTGACCTCCAAGGTTGAGGACGAACTAAAAAATCTTGATCTAGCTGAAAGGCAAGAGGACCCTGATGCCGTGCCAAAACTGGTGCGCGAACCTGTTAGTAAGGCTGAAATGGCTTCCCGGGTTCCTCGTGTTAACCCTCAAGGCACCGTCAAGGCTGAACCGGCCTTTTCACTTACAAAGTATGCTGCACGAATTAATCTAGGTGGAGGCTCAGGCGAGGATATACTCCAGTCCTCCAAGGGCGGAAAAGGAAAGAGTCAGAATAACACTGCAACTGCGGATCGCGCTAACCGTGCTACTGCTGAACAGGTCCTGGATCCCCGTACACGCATGATCTTGTTCAAGATGATCAACCGAGGAATTCTCTATGAGATCAATGGTTGTATTTCGACAGGTAAGGAAGCGAATGTGTATCACGCAACTACAGAGGACAATGCACATAGAGCGATTAAGATTTACAAGACATCTATTCTGGTGTTCAAGGACCGTGACAGATATGTGACTGGTGAATACAGATTCAGGAATGGTTACTCGCGCCATAACCCGCGTAAGATGGTTAAATTATGGGCGGAGAAAGAATTCCGCAACTTGAAGCGTATCTATCAGAGCGATATCCCTGCCCCCAAACCGTTACATCTGCATTTACACGTGTTGGTCATGGAATTTTTGGGAGACAAGAAAGGCTGGGCATCCCCTAGATTAAGGGACGCAGAGATAGAGCCGGAGAGATGGCCCAAGCTGTATTACCAACTGGTTTCTTATATGCGCATCCTGTACCAACAATGCCGTCTGGTTCACGCAGATTTGTCTGAATACAATATCTTGTATCACAAGAAGAAGCTATGGATGATCGACGTGTCCCAGTCAGTTGAGCATGATCACCCCCACTCATTGGAATTCCTGAGAATGGATATCAAAAACGTGAGCGACTACTTCCGACGTCAAGGAGTGGAGGTTATGAGCGAGCGCCGCATTTTTAAATTCATCACGACCGCCTTTTTAGACAAAGAGACCTTTCCATCGGTCACAGACGACCCCCCCAAGCCAGAATTGAGTGATTACTTGGTAGAGGTTTTGGAAGGTCTGCCCAAAGAGGTTGAAACGGAATCAAGTGTTGCAGATGACGCTGTGTTTAGATCAGTCTATATTCCGCAAAACTTGGAACAAGTATACGATGTTGACCGCGATGTTGAGCGCGTGAAGCGCGGTGAAGCATCAGAGCTTATTTACGGAGAAATGGTTGTATCAAACAGCAAGATTGAAGAGGTTCAGGAGGAAGAAGAGGAAGCGGAAGAGGAAGAAGAGGAGGAGGGAGAAGGAGACTCAGATAGTGACTCCGATGAATGGAAAGATAAGCCTCAGGCTGACCGCAAATTTGCAGATCGTGACGAGAATAAGGAACGTAAAAAGCAGCTCAAGGCGGAAGCCAGGGAAAAGCGTCAAAACAAGATCAAGAAGCATGTCAAGAAAAAAATGATTAGCACCACAAGCAAAAAGAAAAAATAGATAGGAGGACATAAGTAACTAATATTATGTATTCATGATGCACGTAAATAAACAGGAATCAACCGAGAAAAGCCTGAAATGTTAGATTATTGCAAAACCAAAAATGGCAAATGGAGGACTCACAGCTAGTAGAATGACAGCTAATATCACAACTAAAATCACTAATAGACAGAACGCTCTCCCCCGTGTACTTCGCTGGTAATGAGCGGCCTTGGTCAGCTGGGACGAAGCCTCGCGTGTGTTTCCTGCAATGTTATAAACGTTTGCCTCAATATTATCTGTTCATTAGCGGGTTTCCACGCCTCGGGAAAGAAAAAATACTTACCGACAATTGTTCCTTGCTCGTTTACAATTGCACTCAGATCTGTAAAAATCTCGTTCAGCTCCTCAATACCACTTTCGATACCCTGAATCTCAGCCTCGCGTTCTTGGATCAGGGATTGCTGGTAGTCCAACTCTTGTTGGTTCAGAAGCTGCTGGTGTTCCTGTTCCTGTACGCTGGAGGCATTGTTTGCCTCTCCATCATCCGCCACTTCTTCATCTAGAAGAGCCGCACTCTGAGCCCGCTTGGCCTGCTCTTCTTTCGCCCGCACCACGCTAACACGTTGTGTCTCGGCAAGCTTTCTCTGCAGTTCCTGGAACTCTCTGAGAGCCGTCGCAAACTCTCTGCCGAGTTTGCCTTGTGTGAACCTTTGTGCAGGCACCGTATCCGACCACGCCTGCATTGCCTTCACATCCTCACCGAGGTTTCTAAAGCCTTCCCTTAGGTCTTCTGCCAACGCCACCGCGCGCTCCTCGATGCTGTGACCTGTCGACGAGTTCGATCGTGCAAGAGCCTTAAGGTGTGAGTGGAGAGTCGCTAGTTTGGAGTTAAGCTCAAATAGGGCCCCGGAGACGGATTCCGCCAGAAGATCGAACTCGGGCGAGTCAGAATATGGGACTTGACTTTCTAGATCGACGTTATCTGCAAATGACATGGTTTATGGAGCGATTTGGAATCTTATCGTTGCGGGATGGTAAGAAGGTGAGCTTGGCGATGGCTCAGTGCGAAAAAAGCGAAAACATATTGGTCACGTGCCATTTGACGTTAATTTGAAGTGTCATCCCATGGCAGAATCTGAAACTATGGACAAAACCAAATTCTACATACTGTGCTATACTTACACTCGTTATACGTACAGAATTTATTTATAATTATTCTTGTTATATATCAACTAAAATTTTTAGGTCCAATCACACGTTTAGCAGCCAGTCCATATTGGAGTTTGTTGGTGGCGCTGATCGTCTAATTAGTTTAGCTTGTCATTTCCCTTCCAATTGGTAGAAGTTCTTCTCTCTCGCACAAATCGAGCCGCCAGTCTTCCCTCAAAAAATGACTGCTGAGACTTCCGCACTCAGCGGAAGAGCGCTTTTTATGTAGTTCTCCAAGGATTTTTTTTTCTTTAAACAGAATTTGAATGGCGTAAAAACAACAATCCACTTGAACAAGAGGTTAAACCAGAAAAAAAAACATCAAAAACAGGAGCTCCCCTGCAGGGGCTCGAACCCTGGACATTTCGGTCGACTTTTTTGAAAATCGGGCTTAAAAGCCGAACGCTCTACCAACTGAGCTACAAGGGAATCCTTGGTCTTGTAGCAGGGCTTACCACTATAGCTGCCTAAGAGACGAAATACAAAGATCAAGGTAAAACTTTGGGTAACGGCCCAGGCAAGACTACAATGTTATTTTAGGATTCAGAAAAACCAAGTACAAAGACCTTTTTAACCATAATTATGATATTTTCAACTATTTATGTGAATTTTGCCCCCTGCGGTTTTTTTTTTTGTTTTTTTTTTACCTCTGGGGTTTTTTGCACCTCTAATAGTATTATTTGAACGGGACAGCAAACAGATTTATCATCATTATTATAACCATCTTTAGGGTTTTGTTTTTGCACAGAGGTTATTAGTTATTTCAGCTGGGTGCAATGTTTTGAGTATATTACGAAGTAGGGGCAATTACACCGAACCGATATAATATCTCAATGGTAGTGTCGAAAAGTCAGGCGAGGAGGTATGTTTAGCAGGCCAATAAACGTAGAACAGTGTGCGCAGATCTAGAGGACGGAGTCAGTAAGAATTCCTGGGTGACGGTCTTATGAAGTAGTTCTAGCGGATCAGGGAGACCAGGTCGGGAAGTAGGGAGAAAATATAGTGAAGAGGAAGAAGAGAATCCAGTAACACGTAGTAGTCGTTGTGGCCCTATTGATTCAGATGACGTCGTAAGGCATTATTGAAGACAAACAAAAAGACGTCTAAATAAACTTCATCCACATTTTAACACAATGACCCTAAGACAATTCCGGCATAGTTCAGGTGTTACTGTAAAACCTGCGAAATGCATTTGAATAGTTAAACAAAAAAAAGAATGAACACGGGTTTGAGAGTGCTGTGTCTAGAATTTCATGGTAAAAACTTGATTGTATTTCTTACTTAGTATTGCAGTCGATGGACCTCTAGTTTATCAACAATCAGGTCTGTACGTCGATCGCAATCCGCTAAAATGCTCAATCTAGCATAAGAAACAGACATTATATTCATCTATTTTGAAACCAGCGCCGTGCAGGTACAAGAGCATGGAAGTGAAGTGCTTCAAATAAAATGGAAAAAAAGATACTTAAGTTAGACTTTCAGAAAAAAAAAAATCAGTAACTGGAACAAATAGGAAGCAAGAGAGTATTCCATACATATTGAGTAGTTGAATTCTCAAGAATGTTGCGAACGGAAAAGAAGCAAAATGTTAAGGATAAGAATGGATAGCAAACCAGATAACGGAGAGCTGACGAGAAGAGAGGACGAAAGAAAGGGAAAAAAAGCTGATTGATGCAATCAAATAAATACACTTCCTTACTAAAGCGTGGAAAGAGTAAGAGCTAACCCGGACACCTCACAAGTGTGCGATTTGCTTATAACTTCTAACGTTTTCAGTTATAACTGTTCTTTTTGAGTCAATCCTCACAAAAGTACTTGCTAGATGACCTTTGTCCACTTGTTAGCTGTCCTATCTGACTCAACGCCCTTGTTGTCTTATTTTCATGATATTTGTTGTCTTCAATTCAGGTAACTTGATGCTGCACTTAGCATATTAAGTGGCATGTCCATTCCACTCTCCTGTAGAGCCAGAAGCAGGCTTATTTTGCCATTCAATACTTAAATGTCTGTAAGCATTTCAAGCCTGACCCAAGCATTTAGTTAACCAGCACGAAATCTGCCTGTCTCAAAAATTAAGCCAAGCATGTCTGAGTATAAGCAAAAGGAACAAATTGGACCAAGAAAAGAAAAGAAAAAAAAGCCTGGAGTGAAAAAAAAACCTATAACTTTTTATTTGCACATTCAAATACTACTAATAGACCGTTTCAAAATAGAATTAGGTTGAAATTGATTACAAACCTTTTTATTGTCCTGTTGGAATAGAAGCACTAGAGGTGCGTTAACTATACAAGCATAGAGTAAAAGCATAAATCGATACCTATCTAGTTCAAACTTTTCCTGGATCTAAACATTTTTATTTCAAGCGTTGTGATTGTGTTTGCATATTTCTTGAGGGTCTGAAACGCTTCAGCACAACAGGACAGCCAGTCACACCAGTATCACAATTACTCCTTAATTATGCCCGAATTGGCTAAGAATTTTTGCCCCCGATTAAAGCAACTAAAGTTCCTTTTAAGGATGCCTTCAAAAAGGTAAAAGGTAGCTAACAGAAAACTGGATTTAAGAAAACCCAGATAAAATATTAGCTTCTCTGCTTGCCACGTATTAGCAACTTAATTTTTTTAATCAAAAACTGGCTCATATAGCTCAGTGGTAGAGCGTGAGATTGCAAATCTCAAGGTCCCCGGTTCGATACCGGGTGTGAGCTCTAAGCCAGTTAACCTTCCTTTTTGCTATTTCTTCTCTCTCCACAACATTAAAACAGATTTTAAAACTTTTGTGCAGACCATTCGTGGCCGTGGTTTAGTACATGTAGCTTTTTACTTGTGCTTATGCCTAGTTTGTTCAAATCAAATAGTACAAGACAAGGTATGGAAGTCGCTAGTTAAAGCAAGACATGGTAAGGGAAAAAAAACTAAATACAACGCGTGGATGCCTGGGTACATCAAGAAGAGAACGAAAGAAAAAAAATAAAAATTACACATAGAGCTCTAGAAATAGCTGCTTTTTTAAATATTAATGTCTCATTACTTGGGAACAATAAGCAAATGTGAACGCTTTCGTTCTGTTATATTCTTGAAGATTTCTTCTACATCGTATCTTATTATACAGCATCAAACGTTTTAACAGTGCGAACTGAGATTCCAGGAAATTGAGGAATCATTGATGTTTAAATCGTGAATTGCATGCGCTCATATAGTCTGGCTACACCTGTTCAGCTAACAACATTTCCTCAAACTGTCACGCTCGGCGCATCGCAAAAAACATTTGAATTCATATGCACCCTCTGGTACCCATACTATTTTGCCGGCCTGGACTCTTTGGCTGGCTTCCTCTTAATTTATTCTTTTTGCAGAGGGATCCTTTGAACAACCGATTCGAGGGGAACTGTCATCTAGACCACTTAGACCATCTGCGCCACTAAACGAACTCCGGCCCTCCCGGAGATCTTAGCTCCATGGCTGCTAATGTCTAATGAATATAAAAAGTATAACTATAGTTGACATGTAACAAACACTTGAGAGTAATAATAATTCTTCAAAGCTTATTGGTAGGAAACAAAAAGCACATGAATAGTGGGGTATTTAGCTACTTGTGAGTGTTAAGTTCAAGTTTGTACAATAACTTGGCGCTTGAACGTATTCACGTTCGATTAATACAGATCATCGCTGCTGATCAGGACAAGACTCCAAGCGCATGGAGTGTCTTGTAATGTTTTTTTTTTTCATAGAACAACCAATACTATGTAGTTTTTGGAAATCGTTGTAATATGGAAGATTTGATGGAGGGCTTTATTCAGGCGCAAGAGCCTCTTAGGCAAGGTGTACTGACTTGTTAAATGTCTCGAAATATACGCTGGCGGTACTGAGCCTAGGAAGCATCGCTGGATGGTCTGATGTGGAATCGCTGCAGGTGGTCGAACGCAGCAGGCGACGGAGCAGGCTGCCGTACAATGAAACTTTTGACATGTCGAAAGTTTTTTCGACTTCCATGTTCAAATGTTGAAAAGCGCGCTGAATACTAGAAAACAACAATGTCAACGAGCAAGCCAAGGGTTCCAAGAATTATATTGATTAGATGCAACTATGCTACAGGTAGGTCGTGGGTCGTTATATGATATTATGGATAATGATTTTGTTGGTTCTTCTTTTTTTTCTTCAATCGCTTGGCAAAGGGGTGGAGCGCTCTTGCTCTAGTCTGTCCATTTCCTCGCAGATTTCACGAGCTATGCTGGGCAGGTCGGACGTGTCCAAAACATTGTCATGCCCCTCCACGTTGACTAGACGGAGAGAAACATCGAAACCAGCGCCTACCAGAATGTCATCAAACTTGAGAGCCTGACTGAGAGGCACAATATAGTCGTGTTTCGAATGCACCAGCGTGACTTTGAGGTTTGGCGTGTGCAAGGCTCGCCATTCGCTCTGCATGGGCGAGAATTCAAACCAGTGCTCCGGGTCGTCTCCAAAGGCGTCGGTGATGTATGACCGGTAGAGAGGGCTGTCGCGTGCCAGATCCACCAGATCGTACACGCCTCCTGAGCCGATAATGTGTTTTATCCAGCACTTGCCATCGGCTTCCGTGAAGGAGAGCTGTGCGGCCAGGAATTGGAATGCGATGCAGGCTCCTGCGCCATGCGCCATAATGACGGCCGACTGGATTTCGTAGGCCGAGCGTAGGAACTTGACGGCAGCGTTGACGTCAGTGAGATGGCCAGGGTGCGAGATTT
Organism: Geotrichum fermentans; assembly: GCA_030564905.1. Taxonomy (NCBI): domain Eukaryota; kingdom Fungi; phylum Ascomycota; class Dipodascomycetes; order Dipodascales; family Dipodascaceae; genus Geotrichum; species Geotrichum fermentans. The sequence continues at coordinate 31,921 of JAJMAG010000087.1, forward strand.
CTGGCGAGAGTCGGTAGTCGATGGATGCGCCTGCCCAGTGTGCGGGGAGTCTAGTAAGCACGCTGGCACCTACTTCCTTGCTTTGAGTGGCATCTTGCCAGTAGCCACCATGCAGGAAGATGAACCAGGGCGTGTCTCTACTAAGGCCAGATGCTGGAAGATATAGGTCCAGAGTGTGGAACGGGTTTGGCGACGGTTGGTAAGGAATCGTGATGGGCGGTGGTCGGCGAGTTTTTGGAACGAGGCCTATCGAGCCGTATTCGGAGAAGAACGACGCTTGGTCCTCGGTGTCGGCTGTGGAGCGGACTGTTGGCACGACTGGCGTAGCGGAGGATGGAGGGAGTAGTATTGGCATGTTGAAAGGCAGTAGTGTAGGAGCGAGTAGTGAGTTGGACAAAGAAGGAAGAGTTGAAATGTCTGGCAAAAGATATTCTTCGGTTTTTGAAATTATAATTTTTTTTTTTTTCTTCTTTTGGTTTTTGTTTTGGCAGGCGCGCCGGCTGTCACGAATTTCCTGTTCAAGGCTCTGCAAGTTTATCACAGAAAATATTTTTTTTGTGTTTTTTTTTGTTTTTTTGTTTCCCCGATGGCCATCGAGGCCCTGGCGTATGGCGCGTCCCCTGAACGGATCCATTTCGCCTTCTCCACGGTGCCATTTCCATGTTCACGGTGCCCTTCGCGGGCCTTTTCCTTGCGCGTCGGGCCATTTAAACGGTCCTCGCCGCCCGAGGCCTCTGCGGGTTTAAGAAGTGGCGCAAAGACTCTTGGCGGCACGAGTCACACTACGTCCATCACGAGCCACTCGCCCGTTGATTGCCCACCGATCCGCCAGCACAGCGAGCGCAGCGGCACAAAGCAGCACAACCGCGCCAGCGGAGCAAGCGGAGCAAGCGGAGCAAATGAATCGCATACAAGCAGAGGCCCAAAGAGATTGGCAGTTGAGCTTCATCATTGTATGTGGGCCGGTGAACGGCGAAGGCCAAACATTTGCATGCAATGCATGCGCCGAACGGTCTACGGCTACAGTTTGATGCTTTTCAGATGTTGGCCGCACCCCGCGGTGCAGTGTATTGCGGTTTCATTGATGGTTTATGAGAGCAACGTTGAGAAGGAATGAACTTCAAGACCCTTAAAGAGTCAGCACGCTTGTACCGAAACTGCTAGCTACTATGTACTCAAGGGCCCCTTGCCTCTGCTGCAGCATTTGAAAGGCACTCAAGTTGAGTGGGGCCTCAATCATGATGCTCGTCTGCACCGTGTCATATTTGGACCGAGGCGACCGACGACCAGCAGCTGTGTGTACTCGAGGCTCAGAGTTGACCGTCTACCTCACATGCCCCACCTTTCCTAGCGAGCTAATGTGCGTGCACACGGCGAACTGAATTATTATTCACCTTTTCCTCTCTGCATTCAGTGTCAAAAAGCTCGCTAAGATGTTCAGTGTGAAGGGTTGGCTTATTGATATTAAAACTGGGCGACTGAGGCCCGTTACGCTGTTCAAACTTGCTATTGTATTAGTTCATTGGCTTTTTGTGATGCACTCTGGTGACTGCCTGATAATATCTCGACCCAGGGCCCCTCGCACTTCCGTTGATGCGAAATCAGCTTAACTGTTAAACAGAAAAGCTTTTAATTAAATTGCCTTGCTAGAGAACTACAAGAATCGACATCAAATCGTGAAGAGCATGCTTTGAATTAGCTATTTAGGCACTCGTAAGAAAAAGGGTACGAGTAGAGCCCATTCAACGTCGGATAAATACAGGATTCGCTCTTCCCGACGTCTAGTTCACTAAATTTATGCAAACCTCGATCTTTTCTTACGTTACTGGCTGATCCATTTTGTCTCATGGATGACAGTTGGCCAGTCGTCAATGTTCCCTGGCTGCGCATTCTAAAAACGTAGCATGGCCGCAAGGGTTCTTCAATCAATACTGCTGTCCGTGAACAACTCCTGCTCGCCAACTCGAAAACTTGTTAAGGAGACAAATTCTCCCTAGTAAGAAAGAAAAAGAAAAAGAAAAAGGATTGTTTTTCATACAAACAATACACGCCGACTCTGTTATTATTACTCTGTAGCATATTGCGTGCGATAAAACACACACTTGCACAAACTCATCTTCAAAGAGTAGAGAAGGCGTTGGTTTGGTGAATCGATAATAGTGGATTTAAGTGCCGTTTTTTATTTTTCAACTTCTTCCATCATCACCATCCAAAAAAACCCAAGAAAAAAAAATTGGGATCAAACAAGACCTAACCCTGTATACAAGAGAAAAGTTTCAAACCTAGTACTTCACCAAGTTAGCCTAGTAAACGACGACCTAGAGATATAACACAACTCCTATACTAAAAAGCATTGCTAAGAGCTATAAAAAGAACTTTCCCCTTTCAGCATGGCAACTCTACAAGACCGACGAAGGATACTGGGTCCTGCTGATTCCCAGCCACTTGAGTTTACAGCTTCGATTGAAGACTCGGGCGAGAAACAGCAAAGCGAGGCTCTCAGAACCAGAGACGCAGCAGAGATAAGACCAATCTGTAAGTATTTGCAACATGCCCTCTTGCAAGAAGGCGGATTTGCATGGCCTCGAGATACCGAAGCAAAGACGTGCTAACTTGCGTGCCCAGTCATGAAGAGCGGATTAGTGGTGAACGCCAACGGCAGCTCGTACTTCGAATCCGGCGACATCCAACTCCAATGCACGGTGCACGGGCCGCGCCCCATCCGGGGGTCGTTCATCAACAAGGCCTCCTTCAACGTCGAGGTCAAGATCGCCCCGTTCAACGTCGACCCCAGCAACGCCGACGTCGCGCAGCAGCTCACCGGCGGCAGCACCAGGCCGAACGGCACCTCGGTGCTCGAAAAGGGCATGGCCTCGTTTATCGAAACGTCGCTTGTTCCTTCAATCTGCCTCGAGGCGTATCCAAAGAGCACAATCGACCTGTTTGTGACTGTCATTAATAGAGGCCAGAACCCAAAATCCCTGTATGCGGCTGGCGTCAATGCCGCTAGTGTCGCTTTGATCAATGCCGACATTGCCCTAAGAGATATCGTCACCTGTGGGTCGGCGGTTATTCCTGCACCGTCGTCCTCCTCACCATCGTTGTCTCGGGATAAAGTGTACGTGGACCCAGAGCACCCGCCCTTGATAGGAGATCTTGCCATGGTGATAAGCTACATGACAGCCAGGAATGAGGAGATCGTGGGCATGATTATCGACGGCGGTGTGCTTACTGAAGAGCAGCTTAAGACCTGCCTGAGTAGTACGCTTACCGTCTCCAAAACCGTTCGCGCTCTAGTCAACCGGCTGTTAATCACAGAGTTTAGATCTAAAGAACAGGCATTACTAGAAGCTGCCAAGCAAGACGATGGCAACGCAATGGATGTTGATAATTGATACGGTACTAGCTAATTCTATTTATTCTGTACTATAATGAATATCCCATTCCATTTTCACTTGGTTACAAATGGTCGAAGGGCTTCATTGATTTTCGCCAATCTTGATGCAACCTTCGCGACGCTTTGGTCTGTTTTCAAAACCTCGGCCGCAAGATCCACCCCGCATTTTTCTTTAATGGCGTAGCAAATCCGATCAATGACTTTCGGGTCTTCTAAGTCCCAGTGTTCGTCGACAGTAATAGGAGGGATATAGTCACTAGAGGCAAAGCACAGTTGTACCACTGGCAGCAATTTTGCGCTCAACCCCTTTGCATCTTGATCCAAAATGGGCGCCGCGACAATCGAAAACGGAGCCGACAACGCAATCACACTGTATTTATTATCATGATGATATCGGAATTGGTAGACTCCAACTTCCCAAAATAAGGCATCACCAGTAAAGATAACAGATCCAGATGTGCCATTGTCGCATTGTATTCCTTCAATATGATCGTGAAATCCAGCTTTGGTGACTGCGGACCAGTGGTTACGCGCGTTGACTTTAGTAACCTCGACAGACGAGTTGTCCGTGATTCGATACAGACCAATCCAATCCCTCACAGAATGGTTTTCATCTGCCGTCCAATTAACTTCAATCGGAGTTCCATAATCAAATTCCAAAATGCCCTCATCCTTAGACACAGAGGGGGTCGTAATGTCGAGACTATATAGTGCAGGATCAATAGCACCTAAATCCTCAGAAATGTGGGCAATTGACAGCTTTGTAGGATACTCCTTAAGCAAGACCTTTGTATCTTTGGCACTTGACTGAATTTTAGGTCGCGCCTGGCCAAGAAAAGACTCTAAAACGTCTGCGGTTTCGTTCAGAACTTTATCAATAGACCCTTGGATCCTGAAAACAGTGCTGACTGTGCCTGATGTCTGTGCAGCCCGTCTGAATGTTTTGGTGAATCCTGCTTCAGCTCGAATCTGACCTCCATAAAGCTTGGCCATATGAGGTTGTTCAACAAACTTGATAAAAGAAATTCCACCAAAGGTCCAAATGAAGGCTAAGAAATATCCAGAAGCGCTTCCCGATATCAATGCCAGTCCCCAAACGCCCGCAATTCCAAAAAGACGTTCAGGGTTGTTTAGGTATCGATAAATGCCAGAGTAAGTCAGAGGCTTGGCCTCTTCAGGGAAAAAAAAGTCACCAAAAAACCAGCCAAATTCTCCAAGAGACTCGTAGATTGAAAAGCTTGTCCAAGACTGCAGAGAAATAAGCATGAATCCAACAATATACTTGAATGGCATATAAGGAACGTTTGCAGCGTTTTCCATTTGTCTGTAGCACACCACAAAAAAGCAAACGTAAGACATGATAGTGCTCAAGTTATACAGGACTTGCCATTGCTCATAAGCGTCAATAGGGGTCTTTCCATACTTCAAAAATAGCCTTGTCCAGGCCTTGTTCTCACTTTGGGAGCTGAGGATATAGCCTAATCCCGCATTGTGAAAAATCCTCCATACCAAAGCAAAAAACAAGGCAATATAATCCCAAAAGGCAGTCTTAGGTACTGCCAACAGTAGCAAAAAGTTCGTAGCGCATAAAATAGTTAAAATGTCACTGGTTCTAGTCCATTGAAAGTTCTTGAAAATCAATAGAGCGGGCAATCTATGTTGGTCAACACTTTCTGGCGAAACTTCAGAAGAGATGGCTTCTTCATGATTTCCTTCAGGGATCCCTTCAGCAGATGCAAAAACAGCCTCTCGCAGCTTCTTAGAAGAGTCTGAATTCAGTGTCGATTTCCGTTTAGGCACACGGTGGGGATTGTAAGTTTTCTCAATGTGTGGGTTCTCAACAATGATTAAAAATGCAAATTGCGCCATATGTGCAAGGATTGACGCAAAGAAGAGAGTATAGCTGGCTGTTATTAGACATATTCCATAATAGCCGGCATATCCAATAGAGTACATTGGATGGGGAGCAAGTTCAAACACGCCATCAAACGTCAACTGGATGTCCTCGAGAAAGAAAAAATCTCCCCAGTACCAGGCGTAGTCCTTGACGACACGGTGAGCGTCAAGCTTTACCCACAAATTGAAAAGGATTAGAAATATGCCTGCTGTCCATCGACCAGTCTTGATAAGAACTGGCTGATTGGTGGTGGAGAAGCAACTCACAGCCAGCATGATGTAGTTTGTAAAGTCACTCATAAGAATGAGGTCCACGAGATGTCGAAAAAGAAGCCAAGTATTGTATTCTAGAGGAGCCAAATAAAAGTCGTAGTCATTCTCCATCTTGCTGGAGAGATCGTGTTTCAAAATGCGATGCCAAAGCTTATCGCTGCTAGACTTTTCAAAGAGCTTATATTCCTTTGCAAGTCTTGTCAAGCGTTTTTCTTTTGACTGCATGTCCAACAGCAAACCGATCCCGCCATTATACGCCAATCTCCAAAAGGCGAACAAAACGCAGTAAACAGGTATTCTACATGACTCTGGAAGCAAGAAATAAAGCGAGCAGTAGAATGTTAGCACGCCTACAATGATGATATCGGTGACGGATTTCCGAACTCTCGGGTCAAAGAGAGTTCTAACCATGTCCTCGGTCTTAGGGACCACAAATTCTAGATTGTTAATAAGCTCAAAAACAGTTACTATATGATCATACCTGTGCCATCTGGCGTTTTTCCATAAATCTTTTGGGCCTTGGGGGTTTCAAGTACCGGGAAACTTTGTTCTGGGGCAGAAGAGGGAGCACCCAGTTTCGAGTATTTGCCAGTAGCTTGGGCTAGCACAGTTGAAGGGCTTGGAGACTCAGTCATGATGTTGCAAGCTTATCAATTCTTGTTGAAAGAACGAAGCGATTCTTGTTGAAAGAACACTAAATGATAGCTGGAGTGATGGATCGAAAGGTAAAGTAGGATGAAATTGTCCGAGATTTCAAATGTTGAAAGAATTAGTGATTCTTGTACGGATCTTCGGCAGCCAATAAACAAAGAGGCCGCAATGGGCTTCCACTGTCACCTTGACCGCGGCCAATACTAATACTTCGTCGTGCTCAGTGCTGGTCGCGTGGTCTACTCTTCCACCGCATTGCAATGGGGAGTCAGCTCTGATTCAGCAGCCCTTGAAGGAGCTGCTCGTGCGAGCCCAGAGATCATCTACCCCATGAGAGCCAGCCTGGCAGCCTTGCCATTCCATTGATCTGTGGCTTCAAATGTTTCTTCCGCGGGACATTCAGAGACATTTCATGATCTCAGGCCAACGCCGCCATCCGAAACACAATCGTCGACAACCGTGACAGTGACAAATTTCGACAGCGCACGGGATTTGACATGCATGACTTCTCTGCATTCACGCACGTGCCATCCCACGCGTAATTCCAAAAGAAGCAATTTTTTTCCTTCTGGATCCAAGTCTGGAGAAGATGACAAGAATCTATGGCGTCGGCGACGACAGCGCATACAAAGGAGATCAACGATGCTTAAAAACAAGTATGATGGCGCTCATAACTTCTGAGAAGCTCAGGTACAGTATTTCAACTGCATGGGTTCCATACTTAACAAAACTATGGGCATTTACAAGTAGTAATCGTTACGTACAGCCGGGTGCTGGTGCCAGATACAAAGTAACGACACATTTTGGTACTACTCTTTCCAAGTCCAAGAGAACGTGGAGAAATAACTCAGTTATCGAAGCTGTCGATTTGTTAATATTTACACCCCTTGAAAGAGAACGTTCGAGTCTGTCCCTCCAAGGACTGCAGTAAGATGCTCCGACTCCAACAGAGGCCAGAATTAGTGTGCTCTTAGTCTTTTCTGTGCCTTAAATTCAGTAACCTTCAAATTGATTGCATATATCACAGATGATTACTGCTAAGCACAAACAGTGATCGCTGCATACAAAGTCTGCTGGCTTGAACACATCAACTTTCGATGCGATATATTTATACTGGAAGCTTGAAATTAGCACACCCATTCGCATACCCGCCTAACATCTAGATACTCGCCAGATAGCATTTGGTATGAAATCCATCCAGTCATTCAGAGTTCATACACGTACAATATTTTTCGACCGCCTGCACATGTGCGACTCTGTCTGGTTGAGATCTCCAGTACTATGCTACTATGCTTGTTCGATGTTAGGGTGGGTTGGGAGTTTGTTGTCATGGCAACTGACAGTATAAACAAACATCGCATCTTGAGTTCGCACGTTGCGTATGCAGCGTGGAATTTGGCGTCGACCACGAACAATCTGAGCGATCGGCTGCTTCCTTCTCTTCGTTACTTCTGTGAATTCGTTGCTCTGGCATCTGTTGGTCACGATATCTATCTCCAACAACATTGACAATTTTCACCGGCCTTGTTTCATCTGTTTTCTTTCTCTTCAATAAAGGCTGCGGCTTGAATCAACATCACAATGTCTCGACCAAGGGGAAAAGCTGCAACCGTTGGTTCTGAGGAATGGCTAACGAACGAAGCCAAGCTGATGAATGAGCTAATATTTGCTGATATGGAAGACTTTGCCTACGAAGCACGTCGAGAGCTGGAGTGGATAAACGAGCACATGGCTGAAGTTTTAGATGACCGTCAAATGTGAGTACCTTAGAAGACTAAATGGCATCTGCTTACTCTGAATAGTGACATGACATCTCTACTACAAACACCAGGGAAATTGCAAGCTGCTCTTTCACCTAGGAAAGAGAGGCAAAAGGCACAGTTAGACAGATTAAAGGAGAACGTTGATGTGAGTTCCTTGACTTCCTTTCAAGCATGCTACTAACGTTGTGCTAGCCGTTCGACAATCCAAAATCCAAACTCGGTCTGCCTGCAAGGACGCCAGTATCGACTCTTACTTCTCCTAAAAATTCTCACCGAGTTAATTCTCCTGCTGTCCGGCCACCGTCTCCCAGTCCAATTCGAAAGACTAATAAGCTAGCCAATGCCACTAAACTTGCAAACTTTTCATCGAATAAAAATGAGCCAACAAAGCCATTGAGCGCTTCCTTTCCACCTCTGGAACCGATCAATTCACAGTCACCGGCAGCAGATAGTTCAAGCACAGTTGCCTCTCAAACTCAAGAACGAACCGATAATGCGGGGATTCGACAATTCACTAACGGTGTCTCAACACCCAAAGTTACACATTCAAAAGATACCTTTGCTGCTACTGAAGCCTCTGAATCTTTGCCAAAACCGTTAATTTCGACCGCGGATTCAGAAAGAACAGAGACTTCTCTTGTCTCGAAAGATAATTCAATCAAAAAGGACCATAGTTCAACGGAGCTTACAATGCATGAGTCGCCATTGAGAGACAATAGCGAACAATCTCCTATTCCCCAACATTTCAATCCTCAGCGCGTGGAGGATGACGGTGACAATACTGTCTACAGCTCCAAATCTATGGATACGCCTAAATCAGTCAAGGTGCCTCTGAAAGATGAGGCATCTGAATCGTCATTTGGTTTTGCACGCCTTCCTGCTAGACAGCCTTTTACCAAAAAATCTATGGGAAGAGCTTCGCGAGCGTCATCTAGGGAACGATCATGGCTTGACATCAAACCTTCATCTGTTGACACTTCTCACGACAATATCACACAAGATGGAACTACTGCTGTTAACTCCAACCGAACCTCCATAAGCTCACTTGATTCCTGGAGAAAGTCGTTGGCTAAGCTTATGAAACCAGTAGACTCAATGGATGCTGCGACATCTGAATTGGCCGTCCATTCTAATTCACATGCGGAAGAGATATCACATGTTGCTAAATTAGATGAACCACTATCATCATCCAACGAGACTGATATATCGGCTAAGATCCATGAGGAATCATCCGCCTCGCCCTCTCGAATGACTTCCAAAGTAGAAAGCAATGCCTCCCCATCTGGTTTGAAGCGGTCGAAACTCAGAGACTTCAGTAAAGCAAGGAACCTTCTTTCAGAACTTAACGAAAAGAAAGCCAAGGCTTTAGATTCCACTTCGCCAATAAGACCGAAGATTTCACCTCAATTCTCCTCGCCACAAAAGCCCAAGTCCCCAAGTCAATCTGGAGTCAGATCGCCTAATCAAGTTCTACTGAAAAAGACAGCTGGCCCCGAATCACCGGAGAACGAAGCAATCTCACGATTACTTGCTCCTACATTTTCCAGCGCACTGAGAAGCAATTCTCCTCGCCTTGGGCACTACCCTGAAGGGAAGTCCTCCACAGTGTCACATCAAAAAAACAATCTGGATTTGCGCTCTAATGCCTCTTCGAGGCTTGGGAACTACGATAGACCTAATTCGCCAACTCGCGTCAAATCCCCGTCTCGACTAGGTCAATATCCCAATAATAGGCTTTCGCCTTCTCGACCGGTATCACCTTCTCGGCCACTTTCACCTACTCGACAAAATGCCTCTCCTAGTCGTATGGGACAAAGGGAGCTGGGACCTCGCGACTCTCCCTCTCGTCTGGGTAACCGCCAAGATCAAAGTAAGCAATTATATCCTAAGGTTCCGAAATTGCTACACGGTAATTCTGATCTGAAACAAGATGCCTCTCCCCAGCGATCTCTATATTCGAACCCGGCGGCTGGAAAGCTTCCCACTTTCCCGTCAAGGATGGAAAATCAGTCCTCAATAAAGCCAACCTTTCCAAGATTGACATCACAAGCAGACTACTCCGGGTCCACTACATCAACAAGTTCCTTTGCAAAAGTGCCTCTTGCTAAGTTTAACCCTGCTACGGAGCCAGCCGCTCTATCTAAAAAGACTGTGGACCCTAAGGCTGCTTCCACGTTACCCTTGAAGATGCCTAAACTTAAAGCCATCGCACCTGAGAATGAGACTAGCGCGGAATCATTTTCTCAGAAATTCAAGGCTGCAGTAGGTGATGCCAAACCTGCAGGCCCTGCTTTATTGAAACGTAACCCAGTACTGGAAGAAAGTGCGAAAATAAAGTCTTCTGCCCCCGCTCCGCTGGCTAAAACAGCTCAGAAGCGTTCTTCTGAGTTAGCGTTTGATTCGCCTGACCAAAGTCTTAGCAACAGACCAGTAACTACTGCTCAACTTGGCCCTCCTTCCAAGAAAGCTTCGTTTGGACTTTCGATGAATTTGATGAGGAGTGCAGTTGTCAAAAATGCATCTTACTTGCCCCAAGTCGACGGTGTCAAGATTTCAAACGACAAGCTACGGTTTGCTTCTATTTCTTCAAGTTCTAGCACTTCGAGCACTTCAAGCATGTTATCGATGGGGCCCACCAATTACCAACAGCTGCAATCGCTCAAACTCAGCACTGCATCGTCGGAAACGGCATCTTATGCCTCGGCAAACTCTTCAGCCGCAAATTCGAGTTATGGCGGCTCCAACCCTCACTCGTTCTATACCCACCCTAATTCACAGATCACGCCTTCCACCACCAAAACTTACGCCGCCCATACTCCCGCGCAAAGCAAGACAGACCTTCCTGACATTTTTTCAGAATCGGAAGATGATGGAGATGGAAGTGTTCTTTTAGATTGGGCCAACTCACCTGAACTTAGATCCATGCTGATACAGCAGCAGCAAGTTGATCCTGACAGCGTGTTTGGCCCGGTAGCTCCATTACACATGGAAGAAGTGTTCAAGTCAGCGAGGCTTTCTAAGTTTCGGGCGCGATCGTCGTCAGCTAACTGGCATGGACAGGATAAACTTACACAGCAAGAGGTTGAATCTTACGCGAAAGAAATGGGATACAAATAGCACCCTCCTTCATTCTACCCTAACATATTATTTATTTAAGAACGCTTAGAGTTCTATTTCATTATTGTATATCTATCAAAGTATCTCGACAAACTCATGTGCAAAGACACGTTAATACCCATCTCTCTTACTTTTCTTCAATTCTTATTTTATTTTAGATAAACAATGCAGAGTATAAATTCAATGATTAATTAATATTAAGCATTCTCTTTGCCTGGTCTTTATTCCATGTTGACAGCCACTCCTCAGCACGATTCTTTGGCACTATATAGAATCTCGCAACACCATCAATGATAGGGATCTGAGGAGACTTCAAGGAAAGAACTTTTCCCACCGTTGAGTTCTTTCCGACCTTAACAAGTCCACCAGCTCTGGTCTGGGCGTACACAACTAAGTTTTTCACTTGGTAATCACGGGGATGCTCGTCTGGTTTCTGTGCAAACCAAGGCGGAGGGCTCTCAAACAGTTGCAGAATATGGTCGTTCACCACACTAGTAGTCTCAGCCTGCTGGATGATATCTGACTGCATCTCAAGCGGGTACAGGAAAAGAATGGGCAGGTAAAGGTCAGAGGCGGGGTTTAAAGGGTCCTGGAGCTGGATTTTGGTGTCGTCCGGTAGCAGGCTATTGTCGTTTCCAGAATCTTCTTCGTTGTGGGCATTGGAGGTCATTAGAACCGTGAAGTTATGTGCGTCAAGAGCAAATTGGAGGTTTCGCTTTTTAGTTTCCTTGAGTTGTGCAGCAGCCTTCCGCTTGGCCTCAAGCTCCTCTAGCGTTTTCTGGCGTTTCAGAACTGTTTCTAGTAGCGAATCAATGGCCTGTAGCTGTACTGGTTTGGCGTTTTCGGCGTCTTTCGACTCGGGAAAAAGTGTCTGGCCGTAGTGCAGAATTTCGAGAGCTTCGCCGATGTGTTCCGTTGCCAGGTATGCTTTGCCAGCTCTGAATGCCGACTTGGCATGAGTTGGGTCCAGCATGAGGGCCGATTTACAGTCATTGATGCATCGTCGATAGTTCCGCAGTTCCAAATTGCATGCCGCTCTGTTCGAGTAGCAGGCGACCTTTATTGCCTTCAAAAGTGCCAGTTCCTTTTCTCTTTGATCTAAGTCTTCGATCTTGGTATCCGAACTGCTTCCCAGCTCCACTGCGAGCGCCTGTGTGTAGTACTCGATTGCATTTTTGAAGTCTTTAACTTTGTAGGCATCGTTTCCCTGTATCTTGAAGTTTTCCGCAATTTCGTGAGGTTCGCCTTCGTAGGTCATCGCTTTGAGAGCTTGGAGCTCTTCATTGTCTTCATCATCGTCCAGTTGGGTCATGAAGAAGGGCATCTTCTTCAAATCAGTAACGAACTCATCCACATTAGTATACTTGAAATCTGAAAGTTGCGGCGGCAGAACGGGTGCGCCAGGTCCCGAAGGGACATATCTTTCAGGCTTTTTCCATTCGTCCTTGGCAGATTCCGAACTCATTATTAGGTTGCAACTTGTGATACAGAAAGAGCTGGAAGTTCACTTCTATGCTTTGAATATTTTTTTTAAACCGGCTTACATAATCACACATTCCACGATGATCGATCTCATTATGATCCAGATACATGGTGCCTGGAAGCGCACCGTGAGCCACAGTCAAAGAAAGTTCGACAAACGCTATCGCAGGATTGTGAATTATCGCAAATATATTGGCATTGAATAATCTAGAAAGCGCTCTTGCTTGTAAGCTGTTTAGAAGTTGACGCGAGCGGGTGTGTCGCGCATTGGTTGTGAGGTAAGACAACGCTATGCGCATTACACACTTACGCAGGCCATAGTTTCTTCCCCTCTGAAATATACTATAGCCAGATTTCAAGAGCTTATATATATATCGTCAATGCCCATCTCATCTTCAGTTCAAGCTACTACAGCCTTATCCAGACATCTTGATCCAGTATCTGTGCCATTGTTTTGCGATTACTAACGTAACATTGTCTCGATGACCAATTCCATACAAAAATTTCAGCACGCGCGTTAGTCAAGCTGAAAAATCTGAGTCTTCCAATCAACGCTACCATTGCAAAGCAACTTCTGACCTAGAGAGGTGGATTCTTTTCAGACTTACCGACACACAGAACCAGAAATAATGGCCGCTCCAGTCATCCCGAACCTGGGCGATATTTCCAAGTTGCCACTAGGCACTATCCCTGGCGCCTACACCAAACCTGCCCCATCAGTTTGGGAAACTAACCCTGCACTGTCGCCTTTCAACAGCCTCTACAACTCGGTCGTCGCTAGGCGGGAAACTCTCGGTCTCAAGAACCCTGGTACTATCGAAAACATCAACAAGGAGGTTTCCAAGGATGTGTTCCTTAACAACTACTTTTTCAGCGGCCTGCGTGCTGATTTGTCAAAGCCCTTCTCTATGAGCCCTGCTTTCCAGATCTCGCACTCGTTCTCCATTGGTAGCCCCGTTATGCCCGCTTATGGCTTCGCCGCTTTCTATGCTACCGACTCCGCCTTGCTTCAGGGAAACATTGACAACGATCTGTCTTTATCTGGCCGCCTTCATTACGGTTGGTCCAAAAACTCTACTACTAAGGCAAATGTTCAAATCGCTAATGGCCAACCTGCTATGCTTCAACTTGAGCACGACTTTTTGGGACCTGACTTTTCTATCAACTTCAAGAGTTTGAACCCCTCTTTCCTCGATGGTGCTTTCACTGGTGTTGGTGTCGCTTCTTTCCTCCAAGCTCTTACTCCTAAGCTAGCCCTTGGTCTGGAAACTGTATACTCAGCTCAATCTATAGCTCATCCCCCAGATGCTGCTGTTTCTTTTGTTGGCCGCTACGTCTCTAACGACTGGATTGCTTCTGCTCAGCTCCAGGCCCAAGGAAACATCATTGCATCTTTCCACCGCAAGGTCACGGATAAGGTAGAGGCAGGTGTTGAAGCTAGCCTTGGCCTGGCCAACTCACAACAACAGGCTGTGATGGGTGGCCCATCTGGCCCTCCCACTGTTGAGGGCACCACCACCATCGGTGCCAAGTACGAGTTCCGCCAGTCCGTTTTCCGTGGTCAGATTGATTCCAACGGCAAGGTCAGCTGTCTGCTCGAGAAGCGAGTCCTTCCCGTTGTCTCCGTCACCTTTGCCGGTGAAATTGACCATGCCAAGAACGCATCGCGTCTTGGACTTGGACTTCAGTTCGAAGCCGGTGGTGAGGAGCTTTACGCCCAAGGCCAACCAGACCCTTCTTCCCAGACCCAACCCCCCTTGTAAATATTTGCGTAATTGGAAGTTGAATAAAATAAATCTAGAATTCAAGAATCTATTTCAATGCTATAAGACTTTGTTGGAAAAGCACTTGCACAAGTTTACTAAGAAGTATGCAGCCAGAAAGATAGGTTTTCTATAAATATGTGTGAAGCCTTGGTACTCAATTGTGTTGTGCTTTACTTTCAAAGCATTCTCACCCATATCGTTAACAGTATAGACTATAAAGAGTCTTCGTTTCTTAAAAGCAACTCCGAGACTGCTTTTGTAAGGTTTATAACCGACATATCCGATGTGGCAGAACTCAAGTGCAGCGCAGTAGTTTCTGAAAGTGCTGGCGGTTCTTGCGGACTTGAATGTAGCTCAATGGTAGATTTGACAGGGTTTAACCGAGGTAAAATGGCTTCTAACACTAAATCTGACATTGACTTTCGAGCTCTCAAGATATTCTTGTGGAATTGTGGTGGAACTAGGAGTCTATTGTTCTGCGGCAATGCAGTTGCAAGAAAAGAACTCTCCGTTCCGTTTGCTAAGATTTCTGGTTTTCTCTTGTTTTGTTCATAAAACTTTGAAGCAGTTCTATATTTCTGTTTTGAATATGTGTAGGCAGAGGTGCTTGTTGATCGTATCCTTTTCCTCATATATAAAGGATCTGGAATATCAAATCGCTTGAACGAAGGCAAGCTCCATTGTGTGCTTTGTGTAATGAAAGGTTTGCTTGGTGTGTGTCCAGGTTTCCATTCCGAATGTTGTTTTAAGGTAGCAGGAATTTCAAAAAGAGATGCCATATCATGTTTATCCTCAGCTATGACATCCTGAAAGCTTTCTTTCTCATCTTGAAAGAGCCGCTCTGTTGAAAAGCCACTATCAAGATGTTCAACTTTTGTGCTGTTTGTACCATCATCGAAGTCTGTCTGGAAATCTATCGTAGAAAAGGAAGAAATAGAAAACATAGTGTCCTCATCTTCGTTCTGATGCTTGTTTTGCCATGATTCGCCTATTGAAAAATGATCACTTAACTCTTCTTCCTTATTTGCAACGCTGAAAGCTTTGCATTTCTCATCAATCTGAGTACTTTCTTCCACGTCACTTAAAGAATTTGGTTCAAGTATTTCGTCCGTTGAATTGTAAGAACACACGCAATAATCATCTAAGAATGAAGGTAGATGGGCTCCAGGGCGCGGTAAAACATCCGATATGAGTTCGGCATCAAAGGATATGCGATTATGACTGTCTTCCAATGGATTTATTTTCTCAGCCCCCAGCAATTGTGGTCTAAGCATGGAACAATAGTCATCCTTTTCGGAACATGGTCCAGGTTCAATTTTGCGTGCCGTTATATCTGGAGAAATTTCAGGAGAGGTGTAAACTCTGTGATATGTGCAGGAGGCATATAAAATTGTTTCTAGTTGTGCCATCTCGGAAATGGAGCAAGCATCATTCAATTCCAGTAACCAGTATTTACCAGGGTTCGGCTGCGGAAGTATGAATCGATTAAACAATACTCTCCAGAGTCGCATTTTAGGGAGAATTGGATGAACTAACTGGCCGCATTTTAGATACGTCGCCGACTGCCCTAACATTCGATAGATCTGAAATGCCCCTCGGGCAATTAAAACACGCAAGTGACTCGAATGTGAACCTTCTCTTATGTCCAGCATGTAGTTTGGTAATGGAGGGGGACTGTCGTAGTCTTTGTGTGGTTTGTTAATTGGTAGGTTGTATATTGACCCAATTCCAATCTCAAATAATATAGCAACATCTCCTTCATCTTTAGGGAATTCTTTGGTGTCTAGACTAGGCTTCGATTTGTTGAGCATTTGTCTTGGGTTAAAATCTATGCTCTGATACGAAGGATGATAATATTATTATTGACGTCGAGCGGTGCACCAAACAGCAAGCTGCGTGAAGTTTCTTGGGTCTCTGGACTTTCGCGTTGAATAGTAGACCAGCCTCATTCGGTTGTGTCACAACGCGTATCTAAGGACGTATGATGCAAATGCTAACTTGTAATCGCTTTTCGTAAGAGTTTATGAGCATGGAGGGAATGGAGATGGAGTAATAATTTTATATAATCCTTGGTTCTATTAGCACAGGTTTGGAATTTTAAAACTGGAAAAAAAAAATTGAACAGATAATTATGATCTGATCATGATTAAAAATGGGGCCCATCGCGTCAAAGTCTATCTGTTTGGAATCTGAAGTGGAGGACGCAGCGCGCATGGCGAAAACGAGTATTGTCTGCTTGGGGGTATGAAATATGTGACTTGGTATATATGACTTGAGTCTGTATTTAACTCACGTGATAAGACATTTTTCAACCCGCCAATCACTTGGGCATCACTAACTTCGGAGAAAAGTTCAGTACTAAGACACATCATAAGAGCGCAACCATGATGCAAAGACTTTCTAGTATGAGACTGGCTACCCGTGCCAGTTTGAGCAAACGGGTCTTGCAGAACTCTCTGCGACCCTTTTCGATAACTTGCCAAAATCGTAACGGTGCGATTTCAGCTGAGAACGAAATCCAAGTCCCATTGTCAGCCTTCACATCTAATACCGTTGATCCGCAGGTCCGACAATTTTACAAGTACACTTGGGGCACCTGGATCAAAGATGATGCAGGAGAAAAGGCTAAACGAGAGACAATCTTTTCGCTAAAGGGTCTTGTTGAAGTGCTGAGAGAGAACCTTAAGCCCGCCGACAAGGACGTCAATATCGAGATCAAGACCATTGCTTCCCTGTCCGAAGGAAAACACCACAGACTCTATCTTGTTCATACTACCGGTGTTGCGAATGAAAGTGGCGAGGATACTGTCCCCTATGTCTTGCGTATTCCATACCCAGGCTTAGGATCCTCTGAATACATTTCTGAGCGCCTAAAATCTGAGGTGGCCACGATGGACTTTGTTCAGAAAGTGCTTGTTCAGAATGCAAAGTTCAAGGTTCCTGAGGTCATTGCTTGGTCCGCTGATGCTTCTAAGACTCCTCTTGAGTCCCGATTTATTTTGACTGATTATGTCGAAGGTAACACTTTGATGAAATTCTGGGATCCTGCTTCCCAGGACTTGGCTTCTAAGCAGAAGGTTATTCAGCCTGTTGTTGATACTTTTGCTGCTCTAACTGCCCGTGTTCAATTCAACAAGTACGGTTCTCTTTACTTCACCGAGGATTCTTCAGATCAAAATGGCCTTCCTTTTGATGGCATTGAGAAGGATCTTGCTGACAGGTGGAGAATTGGCCGTACTACTGAGTCGCAGTTCTGGAAAAACAATCTCCCCATTGATTCTAAGCTGAGAGGGCCTTTCAACACTGCTAGTGAGTACATTCAGGCAACTGGTGATGTTGTTGTTGAGTCGCTCAAGACCTACATTGCTGGAACCGAATCCGAAACAGTCAAGTCTGCTCTTGAGAAGCAATTGGCTACTGCTGAGCGTTATGCCAAGGTTGCTCCTCAGCTTCTTCTAGAATCTGAGCTTGCGCCAGAGCTTTTCTCCCCTAGACTTTGCCATCCGGATCTCAACCCCTCCAACTTTATTGTCTCCTCGGAGGTCAAGTCAACCGATGATTTAGTCAAGCCGGATCTTCCACTTCCTACTTTGGTCGACTTTGAAAGCACTGCAATCCGCCCTTACCTTTTGCACGGAACTCCTTTCTTTGTTCGCCACGATGGTCTCAAAATCTTCTCTCTTGAGGAGGTCCCTGAATACGAAAAGCTTTCTGACCAAGATAAGTTTGCAGTGAACCATTTTCTTGCTCTTTCCCAAAATCAATTTTCCTTCGAATATTTACTGATGCAGAATTCAGAGCTTGGTCGTGAGGCTAAGGAACTCATCAATGGTTTTGCCCCCACTGTTAAGCGTCGCCAGAGACCCATTCATCTTGCTTTGACGAAGGATCTCACAGATCCCTCTGGCACTTCCAAAGAGTACCTAGATGTTGACCAGGATCTCATTTCTCTTGGAGCTCCTCAGGGTGAATGGGAAGCTTACCAGATTCCTCGCGAATACCCCTTAAAGTACACCAATGAGGAACTGGAGGCTCACGACAAGGCTTTTGCTGAATACTCAAAGGAAGGAGTTACAAATCCTTTCTTGTTCTCCAAGGGCTGGGTTCCTCAGGACATGTTTGAAAAGCTTGTTGCTGACAGCACTATCACCAAAAAGGACAATGGTGACTATGACGTTAACTATAAATGGGAACTCAACCAGTAATATTACTGAGAGAGGTGTTCTTAGCTCTGAATGGTTTGATCTGTGAATTGTACAGATCTTCGTTGTAAATATTGTGGTTTTGAATACCAAATGAATAAAAAATATATTTTGAACAAACATCTAGAAAGGGCTTCCTGCCGTGCTGAAGCGACCACAGAACAGATCCGTTTAACATACTGCGGAGAAAATTGTCATGATCATCTGATCATTTGAGAAGTTAGCTGGAAAATCAAATATCATCGTTGACCGATCTAAGGTAAGCTTCATTCCGTATTATTGCTGGAGTAAAGTATCACTCTGTAGTCTCAAAAGCGGAGGAACATGTGAAATCGGCCAATTCTGAATTTTATTCCCCGAACCAGACTTGATCTAATTCCGTTGCAACGCAGTTTAAACGGTAGTAGATCTCCATAAGTCTCTCAACAGTATCTGGTATTACACGCATAGGTTTGCCATGAATTGGTTGACGAATAGAATGTTTTTTGATTGTTACAATAGATGTTCATGGAAGATTTTAATGTGAAGATTTATATTTACAATGGGCACACGCGCAAACAACACACACCTGCGTTTTAGTCAAGGTTTTCCTTTGCATTAATGGCATTCGCCGAGCAGTTTCTCACGGCCTTGAGCTCCTCGAAGCACTTTGACCTGATCTTGATGTTTTCTCTGATGCAGTTTTCGTAGGCCTTCATGACGCTTTGGCACTCTCCCAAAATTTTGATAAACGAAGGGACTCTTAAGGAGCAACGTGTATTAGCACTAGTTGAAAGGCTTTCAAAGTAGTGAGTAAAGAAGAAACACTTACGTGGTTTGAACACAGCTAGAGAGCGCTTCTTGCTGCTTCTGGCATCGTGATGCATCACCTTGACCAAGGCACTTGTGGTACTCTAGGAACTGCGCCGGGCAGTACTTGGCAACCTTGGGAACGTTAGAAAGACCGAATCTATGTATTGTTTCAAACTGCACTCACATCTTCGACAAGGGCTTGATCTAGTAGCATGGACATTTTTGCTGATTGCTTCACGGCAGTGTTGAATCTTTTACATGAGCTTGAGTAGATGATTGATTTGTGCTGACTAAATATTTGGTAATCGGCTGGGAGTCCTCTTGCGTCCGCCGTGTTTCGCTAAAGGCTTTCACAATGGATCTATGAAGGTCATGGATAATCGTTACAGCATGTACATGTATATACCATTCGAAGCTTTAAAATGTTTATGTAGCAGACTGTTTCTCCTCTTCCTCCTTTGATACCTCGTTGCCCTCTAAGTTTTGCTCTACATCCTTGACAATTTCACGCATGTACTCTCTGTCGGCCTCGCGGCCGATTATACTCACGGTATTGATGCCGATAGTCATGTGAGGGTAAGAACCAAGCTTGATACCCTTTGGATCAACCTCTTTTTGCTTTCTTGTAAGGTACGGGGCCATCTCTGACTCCTTAAGCTTCGTCGCAACGTAAAAGCGAATTAGTTTCTGCGAGTCATTCGGTAAGCGCTTAAGAATATGCGAGTCTAGTCCGTCAAGCAAACTATGGAATAGCTGCGGAACGCCAGGTAGAATGTACACCTTGTGGTCAATTGAGACAACAGGCACCCACAGACTTTCATCAGCATACAAGTGAGTTACGTTGCTTCCAGTAGGGATAGTAGCCATTCTTAACTGGGCTGCGACGGCCTCCTTGTTGTCGAGAGAAATCTTGTTCTTGGTCAATCGACGCATACGTTCTGCGACGCCTTCATCCAACTCAACGGGCAGGCCAAAGGCCTTGCCAATAGCCTCGTATGTAATATCATCATGAGTGGGTCCAATTCCTCCGGATGTCACAATGAAGTCATATCGTTTAGCCAGTCGTTGGATGGTCTCAACAATGTCCTCTTCCTCGTCCGGAACAACAGCTACATGCTTCACCTCGATTCCTCGTGCAAAGCAAAATCGCGCAAAATAAGTCGAGTTTGTGTCTTTGATTTTGCCGTTTAGTACTTCATCGCCGATAATTAGGCATGCGGCAGTGGTGATGGGGTGAGGAGTGGATGCCATTGTAAGAGTGCCAATGTTTGCAAAGCGAGGTGACCTGGCGGTGGCAGTTAGGGTGGAAGTGATAAAATTGAGTCTGGAAGCAACAGCAGAGTTTGCTGAAAACAGTTTGGGGAGCATCGAAACTCGTGTGGAGAAGAAGCGAGGTCCATGTCAAGCCGAAGAGTTGCGCGGGCTTGAGGGTAGGGGTTCATGTTGAGCTCGGCAATCTTGAGTCCATAGTGATGAGCTGTCAGAGACAGGACTTCCCTAGCTAATGTTGCTGCGGGATCAAGGGGACTGTAATCGGAGCTATAGCGTCTCATGTTGTTTGAAGAGTGGCATGGTCTCGATCGACCTATTTTTATATTTTCATACATCATCTATACATTCATCATCAAGTATCTATAGCTCTAGAGATTTGTTCTTTGCCAACGTTTCAGTGTCAATAACATTTACGACTGCTCGTCTTACTCTCTTGTCAGTTTGCAATATTCTGTTCTCGAGGAAAAGAGCAGCCGTGACAGACTGGACGGTAGGCATATTAGGTCGGGTCGACAGCTGGATCTCAGACACAAAGTTCGGCCCGGATGGCATCAAGGAGACTTTGTGTACCTCGAAATCACCGACTGAAATTTGACCCTTGCTCAATGCAACTTGCTCGGCGAGGATGGACTCAGCCTTCGCCTTGTGAGCCTCCAGTAAATTTTCGTTAACAGCAACGGTTGAGTCCGCCAGCTCTAAGGCTGCAGCCTTGCCATTTCGGAATCCGGCCCGGATAATAACAGAAGACACGGCCAGACCACCGAGCGCGTCAAGCCACGTCAAGCCCAAGAAATAACTTCCGCCAATTGTAACAACCGCTACAACGGACGTTAACGAGTCAATTCGGTGATGCCAAGCGTTGGCGATAAGCACTGTTGAGCCTGTCTGTTTGGCGACCTTCGTTGTGGCGTGGAATAGCCACTCTTTGACGCCGATAGAGGCCAATGCAAGCCACATGGCGTTAAGGTCAACGCCATGCGCATGGCCGTCATGTCCATCCCCATGCGAATGAGAATGGCCGTGGCCTAAGAACGTAGTTAATGTAGTCACGATTTGCGTATCACCCAGAAGTTGAGTTACTAGTGATATAAATCCAGACCATCCAACAGAAACGCCAGCCAGTAGTAGCAATGAGCTCACACCCAATGATCCCAAAGTCTCAATCTTACCATAGCCATTTGGGAAGAGCTTAGATGGCGGGGAGGCGGCTACACTCACCGTTGCAAGCGTCAGGAAATCGCTAACTAAATCTGAAACAGCATGAACAGCGTCGGCGAGGAGTGCTTGCGAATGAAATAAAACACCTCCTACACCTTTTCCGACAGCCATACCAAGGTTCACTAGGAGCCCGACCCAGGTTATTCGGATCGCGGGGTTACGGAGTCCGCCTTTTTCTTGGGTGAAAACGCTCTCTGCGGACGAATGAGAATGGGTGTGGCCAAACAATTCTGAAGCGCCGGAATGCGAGTGTGAGTGTGATGTGTCGTGAGAATGTGTGTGTGCTTTTTCAGAGGCTTCATGTGAGTGCGAATGCTCATTTTCTTTTCTTTGGAGTAGATGCGAATGTGTAGAAAAGGTTCGTGCTACCAAGATGGGGGTCGCGATAGGATAGCCAAACGACAAACACGACCGGGTCGATAAAGACCTCCAAAGGCCTATATTACTATAGACGGGACTTAATAGCGTCATTTAAGGGGCATGAATCGAGAATATGTAGTGTGAGTTGAAAGAAGAGAGCGAATCCGAGAAATGAATGTTCATCGACAGCTTCTCCCGGTCACGTGTATTCCGCCACGAAAAGTGCAAGGCATGGCCATACATGGTACTTTGAAAATCCGCAGCTTCGGTTTTCAAAGTTAGTTACCGAAAAACATAGCCTATAGTATACTATGGGGTTTGCGGGAGAGATCAGGCCTTTTTAGAAGGGAAGTACTTTCTATAAACATTTTTCTCTTCGTCTACTGCCAACTTGGAATATAAACGCAGGGCTTTGTCGTTGGACCTGTGAGCATGCCAGTAGACTTTAGTAGTGCCGGTTCTCTCCGCCTCCTCGTATAACTTTTCAATCAATTCACGCCCAACTCCAGCGTTACGGCTCTCAGCAACTACAAACAAATCTTGCAGGTAAATCAAGTCGTTAGTGCTCCACGTCGATGCTTGATAAACATAGGCTGCGAAGCCTATCAAGGCGTTGCTGCTTGTGTCTTCTGCGACAAGGCAGCAAATGGGCGACTTTTCATCCAAAAATCGCAAAAAAGTGGCATTGGGGATTTCATCTGGGGTAGGTGAGCTGAAGTAGTCAGTGTATCCGTGCCAAAGCTCTAGCCATGAATCTTTGTCGGCTGCGACAGGAAATCTGATAGTAAACTGCATGTGGGAGAAAGTGTTGGCGGTGTTTTACAACAAACGCAAAGTTGATTCGTGCTGATGTCAAACGGTCTTCAATTCAGGCCTTGAGTGATAGGATAAACCCCGAAGTCAACTGCTGCTAATCGATATTTTGATATACATTTCTGAGGGGCTACGGCGCTGTATTTATGTTTTGATTATCAAGCGTAAGGACCAGTGATTACGCAGTATTGCAATTACAAGTTATAACCCATAAATGAATGTATCTCATAGATCTCACACCAAAACCGACGGAAATCTCTTAGAAAAGCGAGCTCAGCATCAATCAAGTTCAATCTAGGATTTGCCCTCACTCATTTGAGTCATCCGTGATGACAGGTTTGGCACTAAACGATGAGTCTTTGGTTTTAATAATCAAGGCCCGTTATCCAATCAACGGCACCTCGATATAGAGTCATTCTAAGTGATAGTTTCATTGTAGAGCATACTTGCAAGCATTTCAAACTGGAAAGGCTGGTACTAATATGTAGTTCATACTCTGGTGCGTCAGCCTTGCGTTTAGCATATCTTGGCCGGACAACATAGATGGTGAGAACTGATAGTACGTAAACCGCAGTTGACATATAACAAATAATAATAATAGTAGTGAATGAAATAACATTAAATCACTATGTGCGGTTGGGTTGATTTAGGAAGCTTTTTACCGCCCTTCAATTTTAGTATTAATAGTTCAACGTGGTGATATAATTGTGAAAGATCATAACGAGTACTCATTTCATGGGCCTGCAGCCAGACCCCACGTTTCGTCTTCTTGACTTTGTATTCACATGCTTTCTTTATCTCTAAGCGAAAGATATATTGGCTTTAACAGTTTCTGCTGCGAGATATTCCTTTTCTACATGGTATAGATTTTAGGTAGGCCTTGATTTTTGCGAGTATATCATTCTAGTATGTAAATTATACGGATCATTTCTACATTTTTCACGTCGATTGCACATTCTGATCTTCTTTCGTCACATTTGTGAAATTTTGAGAATCGATCCACGCTTTTTCCGCTCCATCATTATTTTGACTGTTGGCTCGTTACAAATGTTCAAACATCACATTCATATGGGCACCCTGTATGTTTAGAACATATGGCTCAATCCTCGTTGCAGGGGATTTAGCCGCTGTATGCGCGGTTACACCTACCCCAGAGCGGTTTGCCCAGCCCAAAAGGCTTTAGGACATATTTCTTGAACAAAAGATGTAGCAGAGCTCTATGACTCCAAGCTCGAATTACTGCGATTGTGGATTATCAACCTTACGACTCTGGGAGCAAGTATAAAACTCCCACATTCTCCACGTGAAAAAAAAATAGTTTCAGTATATATCGTTTTTATCTTAGCTTTTCAACACACTTGAAGATCCCCAGATCATAGCCTCGAGATCCCTGTTTTCATTTCTCT
The DNA here is from genome assembly GCA_030564905.1 of Geotrichum fermentans. Taxonomy (NCBI): domain Eukaryota; kingdom Fungi; phylum Ascomycota; class Dipodascomycetes; order Dipodascales; family Dipodascaceae; genus Geotrichum; species Geotrichum fermentans. The sequence continues at coordinate 56,329 of JAJMAG010000087.1, forward strand.
CCAATGGCAGTCACTATCAGATTCATTGAAGCCACCGACAAAGAAGCCTGGATTCCGTTGTGGCACGGATACTTGACATTCTACAACTCGTCCGTTTCTGAAGAGGTTACAGACACGACCTTCCAGCGCTTTCTCGACGCAAAGTCGCCCGTCTGGTGTCTCGTCGCCCAGGACACTGAAACCGGCGCGCTTGTCGGGTTTGCGGCCTACTTGTACCACATGTCGACCTGGAATATCAACGAGGTCATCTACCTGAACGATTTGTTTGTGGACCCTGAGACTCGCAACGGTGGGGTCGGCCGCCTGCTGATTGAAAAGCTCTACGAGGAAGCGGACAAGCATTCGGCACCAAAAGTGTACTGGCATACCCAGAGATTCAATCACAGAGCTCAATTGTTGTATACCAAGCTTGCCAAGGATGATGACCGAAATGTCTACAAGAAACTGTTTCCTTATAAATAGAACGGCAATTTCCATCATTTTTTTACGTCCTTGAGCAAACAAAATATAGAAGGCGAGTAGATTATTGCAATGATAATAGAACAGGTTATAATTCATTCTACAAGTGAAACTTCACGGTAACCATTACGATTAGGCAGTTATGACAATTAGGATAACCGATTGATAGTACTTAATACCTTAGCCGAAACTTTGAAGAACATAGAGCACTATTCATATTATCAAGTTATGGATCAAAAAGGAAACCACAACAATGTTGCACTACACAATAGACCTATTCCATAGTTCGTGCAGTGCGCTTGTTATTTAGGCTTTTAACTCTATGAGCTGGTATCACCCTCAGCCATTTCATCACCTACTCTGTACCACTTGGAATAAAAATACAGTCTGCATTTCCAGTTTTGTTAGGAAGCAATGTTCCTAGATTTCATTCATATAGCATATATAGTGTTCGATACTTGTTTCATGTAAATCATCAAACTACTTGCAAGCTTAGTAGTCGTTATTGTCGTTGTATCCAGAGTTTCCGGAGGAGCCATAGGAGTCAGAATTACTGTTTCCGAAACCAGAGTTACCACCAGAGTTACCACCACGGCCAGAAGAGCCATAGGAATCGGAGTTATCATTTCCATAAGAGTTGCCACCCCGGTTGGAAGATCCAAAGGAGTCAGAGTTATCATTTCCATAAGAATTGCCACCACGGTTGGAAGATCCAAAAGAGTCAGAGTTGTCATTTCCGTAAGAGGAAGACTTATTTCCAGAGCCGTAAGAATCAGAGTTGTTGTTTCCGGAGCCATAAGAGCCAGAGTTGTTGTTTCCGGAGCCATAGGAGTCAGAGTTGTCATTTCCGTAGGAAGAAGACTTGTTTCCGGAGCCATAGCTGTCAGAGTTGTCATTTCCGTAAGAGGAAGACTTGTTTCCAGAGCCATATGAGTCAGAGTTGTCATTGCCATAGGAGGAAGAGTTGTTGTTGGAGCCATAGGAGTCAGAGTTGCCAGAGCTGCCGTAAGAGGAGTCATTGTTGTTGTCATTGTCCTTTCTTCCGCCAAAGACCTTGTTGGCAAGTCCAGAAAGTCCACCCTGGGATTGGTTGTCGTTGTTATTGTTATCGTTGTCTCTGCCAAACATTTTAAGATATGTGAGAGGTCAATTGAGTGAAATTGAGTGGAATTGAGTAAGAAGGAATTGTTTCTGGGGAGCCAGGTCAAATGCTTGAGGAAGAGCTTCCTTTTATACTCGAACCAGATATTTGACGTGCATCTATTAACTGGCGTTTATGATTGCTCCAGGGAACAGCATGGAAGAAACAGTTCGTCATCTCGCCACCATGACAACTTTGCAGAAAGTACATTGTAAACTCAATTGGGTTCTACGTATACAAAAAAAACAACCCATTGAGCCTACTTTTTCATGTGTTTCAGCGATGTAGGCGGAAGTGGAACTTGGGACGTCCTTTTGAAGGCAGCAAACAAGATCAATTGTACCTGGAAGAAAAAGTAAGCATTGACTGATACCCGAAACGAGAAGACGACATTATTACCTCCATATTAATCAAGCTTTAGTGGTGCTTTCCGAGCACAGTACAGCTGAGGTTCAATATTAGCGCTGCCTTCGAATCGGCCACATGAGTCGTCGTCGTATATATGCGCTACTACTGTAGCCTAAAGTAGTCCAGTGGGGGTAGCGATTACATCACAAGAGCGCGCGATGTCGAAGATCTCAGGCGGCAGGACATAGCCACTGCGCCTGGTTCAAGTTGGCCATTGTCTGCAACAGAACATTCAATGCTAAATGTTGGAAAAGTACAGTACATACGCTCCGTGTACTGTCTATTGTGTTGGGCATTAAAGGGGAGAATTAGAACTGTGTGTGATGTGCATTGTTTACATATAGTGCTAACTCCAGATGTCCCAAGAAGGACACCGGCCGGAGGCGCGGAACTTTAAGTTTACTATAACAACTTGAGCTGCCTGAGTCCTCTCCACACATCAATGCCGGCAGGATGTGAAAATCGATGGGGTGTTAGGCACCTCTGTCTCATTCAAAGTTCAAACGTTCTCAGTGAGGGGGAGGAAAACGTGCTCGCAAGCTGCTATTAGTTAACACACCAATATCGTTTTGCGGAGCCTGGCAGTCATTGGACCCAGCAATTGTTAACGTCCCCAATCACGAGCCATGACAGGTCCCCATGTTTCCTTGCACCATACGTAGTGACACTGTGTATCACTTCAATGTTTGCAGTTCGGGAACAGCAGCAAAACCGCGAACTTGAAGGCGAAGTGTTGCCGCTAGAAATACATATAGCGCACCGTCGACGTGGGTTTGAGATGTCGTAAATCATTCTATTGCGTCTTCGAGTTACTCAGTTTGGTAAATTGGCCCACAATGCAATGTCAAGCAGTAGCAGATATTATGGATGGCACATGGGCGCCAGTACTCATATCAATGATGCGCATAACTATAGGGGTTGTGAACCGGCGTGACGCCTGCAAAACATCGATCCAGAGTCAGTTGAACAAAAAGGGTCGACTTAAGGACGTATTGCAGAGACGTATACTATAACGCGCGGCAAATCATGATGTTCGGTTCGTTGAACTTCAAACTGGAGGCGAAGGCTTGCGCTTGCGAATCTTCAGCTGTATTAAACAGTGCACAGTCGACATTGAAAGGAGGTTGGGCGCCAGCTATTCAGCTAAGGCGTCGGATCCGAGTTAAAAGTTTACTTCTATGCCCTCGGAAAATGTAGTAGTTTATCGCACGTTCAATAGTTGATCGCTGCTGAAATTTCAATGCTGCCTTCAATCACACCCTAGCAAGCTTTCGATTTTGAGATACATGGCCTTAGTGGGGTACCTTGTAAAACGCTGATACACTAAATCGCTCAATCCAAAATATCATCGTAAGGGCTGCAAGCCCGATCGACAAGCGAGCTACGTGCTCTACTGAAACTTCGATGTACACGCACAAATGTTCTCAGGAAGCCCCACGAATGCCGTAAAAAGCTTGTGAGACTCCGCACCCTTTCCTTCCAAGCTTAAATTTGTTGCTGCGCCATGATGATGCACATATGCTGATATTATGCCATTATAATATGCCATTGTATGTGTTCGTAATACTTGGTTTCATGTAACACAATGATTACACTTTTCTGCTTCTGCACTGGAGGATCGAGCTGTTTTCCCGGGCGCATTAAGCAACGAAAAAAACGAAATCTTTCAAAGTTCAAATGTTCGCTGTGAAGCTAGTGCTCTTGTTCCTACTGCCATTCTGAAAAATTCCTGCACGCTGTTCCTTCAAGGGCTTGGCCACACCAACATTTGAATCTTGAGCCTGCTATAACTAGGTATTGCAAACATCAATTGATGATCATGATCGTGATTGTAGCGCTGAATGTCATCTTGAATTCAAAGTTGTTATCATGATATGCTACTCTCTGGAAATAATCCCCTTATTCCCAAAGTGACCGTCCATTACATCAACCAACATTTGAACCGCCGCCTTATGGAAATTAATCCCTTAGTAATACCCGAACTTTTTTCTTTTTTTCTTTGATCCATGCACAGTGTGCTATGGTTGAGGCTAACATGCAAAGGAAGCCTATGTATAGAATATCGGTCCAGTGCCAATCTCACAGCGCGCGTACACATGAAAATTCCTCGAGCTCTAGGCGCCTATGCATACGTAGACTCAACAAAGTTTGCGCTGCACCGTCTGCGTGGATGCACTGTCAATCGAATTCGATGTTGAAGCTAGGTGTAGCTCGATTTGAACATTTGATGATCAGAGGTGAGAATTCAAAAACGAGAATTGTTCGAAATATTTGCAAAATGCATGTTTCATAATTTTTAGTCGCACGTACTATAGCAAACATTAGCCGGCGGTCGTACTCCCACAATTATTTACTCCTTTATTGTTGAATGCAAGAAGCAAACAAGCACTCAAGACACATAATCAAACAATTATTTCAGTTCATTCAGCTTTGGATATTAAATATTGGCTTCGCTTGAACCTTAGCATTCTTGATTTTTTTTGATAGGCCTCCGGACTTGACACACAGCACGCGTTTTTTTTTTTTTTGATCAGAGGTGTCCAATATTTGATTTCAGATATCTCATACTGATCGCAGTAAAATGCTGTGATACGTACTATACAGTAGTAGGTATGCATATGCCATTGAGCGGAAATTAACGTACGGTGAGTTTGCAATAACAATGGGGGAAAAGAAAGAGAATCTGAAATAGGTAACAAGATAAGTAACGCACATGCTGCATCACTTGGCAGGCACCAATTCCAAAATTCATATCCATAGTGCGTAATCGTCAGGTAACCCGAGAAGTCATTATCATGATACTCACGATACTCAGTGCTGAATCCATAATGAGCCACCAGCTAGCACCCACACGTGTATTTTTAAGATCCGAGTAGGAAGGGGTTCGGAATTCGAAGTTATTGCAGAGATAATATTCCAACGTAGGTTTGCGTATACGTACCTTTATAACTCAACAAAATTCAAACCACCAGCCGAAAATAGTATATGCGTTAATATTTCAACCAAAAAAAAAACGAACACTTTTGGCCCAGCAACTGCAGGTAGACTAGGTTTGAGCCAATTGGGAGAATCTGAGCGTTGAACAGCAGGCAGATGAAAATCCAAGTGCACTTTGAGCCTTGGAATGAAAAAGACAAAAACGGCGCCTTCATTGATATTTTGGAAGGGCCGCCCCGGCAAAGTCGGCTTTTTGTTGATGGTTAGAGAAGAAGTAGAAAAGTCGGTAGTAAGAAAGTAAGTTATATTTTCCCCTTGGAGTCGTATAAAGTGCCCTTACAAGAAACATGTTGTGTCAAGAGCCATATGGAAACTCTTGGTACTAATGTGCTGTAGTCGCTACTGTTAGAATGAAAACATGCGGCGAGCATTTAGTTATTCTATATGACCTCGAAGACACATTTGAAGTTCAAGGGGGTGATATACGTGTAGGCTAAAGATTGAATCATTTAGACAATCAGCACCACCGCTAATGGACCCGGGTCCCCCGGGTATCCTGGCTGGCTGCTAACGTCTATAAAGTACATAAACCGAAGTTGACATATAACAAATTATAATAATAGTGATCATTTGGGTAGTATACGAGCAAATGGCTACCAAGTGGCCAATTTACATGACCTTCGATCCCTGTTTCGCAACTATGCCGTCTATTTCTTCAGCTGCGCAGATACAGACCTGTTCATTCGGCGAACATATAAAACATGAATAGAAAAATGGCTAAACTTCAGTACGGATACAAGATAGCGCAGTCTTCGCTTGCTGAAGGTTGTGCATTATAAGATCCCATTTACTTCCTGAATGAACCCTGATTTTGCTGGAAGAATTCGAAAGTATTCCAGTGAACATACTGTACAATGTACATAATTCCAGGACTGGCTTTGTTTCCTCTGAGTGCCCTATATCGAAGGGACACTTCAAAGGCAGTGCCATGGTAATGAGACATGAGAGCAAAAAAAATACAGGTCGTACTCATATTGAAATCACAAACTGATAGCATCGACTTCATGTAAACTTGATCTTTTTTATCACCAATAGCGTCAAAATGGCTCTTGAGCTTTTTTTCCAACACAAACCTTCTACGTAGAGTTCCAGTACTTAAATTGACCTTGAGCTTTCCACGCGTATATTTTTCGTGACGCGTCTAACCTAACCCACAATTTAAGACTTTCCCGTCACAACTCGCGATCTAGCTGCCACGAGCTTTTTCACGCAGAAACAAAGCAATACATAATGAGCAAAGACAAATCAACCACCCAACCTGCTGTGCCAGATAGCAAGGATGTCCTTCCTTGGTAAGCCTATATTCAAGCATTGTTGTGTTATTTTTTTTTCAAGAAATCAAGAGCACGCTGCTAACTATGCAACAGGGTTGAAAAGTATCGGCCTGCGACGCTTGACGAAGTGACGGGCCATGAGAATGTCATTTCAACAGTCCGCAAATTCATTGCCGCCAAGCGAGTTCCACACATGCTGTTTTACGGGCCGCCTGGAACGGGTAAGACTACGACAATCCTTGCTATCGCGCGTGAGCTGTATGGTGATGACATGCGCAACATGGTGCTGGAGCTCAACGCGTCGGATGATCGTGGTATCGACGTGGTGCGTAACCAGGTCAAGACGTTTGCAAGCACGAAACAAATGTTCCTGGGTAACTTGAAGGACAAGAAACAGGACGTGGGGTTTAAACTGGTGATCTTGGATGAGGCCGATGCAATGACGAATCCAGCCCAAAATGCACTTAGAAGAAGTGAGTGAATACATTTAATACTTTTGGGGTGATGTGAAAGAAAAGCTAACCAAGAACTATAGTCATTGAAAAATATACCGTCCATACTCGGTTCTGCATCATAGCCAACTATGCTCACAAAATCAACCCCGCCTTACTTTCCAGATGCACCCGTTTTCGTTTTTCGCCTCTTTCGCAAGACGCCATTGAGCGGCGCTTAAACATTGTAATTGAGGCCGAGCACGTCCAGCTCAACCCCGAGGCCCTCAAAGCGCTCTTGCGTCTGTCCAAGGGAGACATGCGCAAGGCTCTTAATGTTCTACAGCCCTGCCAGGCCGCTATATCAGGCGAGACCGGCGAAGGCCGGACAATCACGGAAGAGATGATTTACGAGTGTGTGGGAAGCCCTCAGCCAGCAGACATTCAGGCCATTGTCGACATGATTTTGAAAGAGGACTGGACAACGGCGGTGCGGAGTATCACGGCGCTCAAGTCTGCTAAGGGACTGGCCTTGGCTGATATTCTAGAGGGCATTGTTACTGAGTTCGAAGGCTATGATTTAGTTGCGCCGGCCAGAATCCACATGCTTGAGGGTCTCAGCGAAGTCGAGTTTCGACTTGCTGGAGGCGGAAACGAAAAGATTCACACAAGTGCGACTATCGGTGTTGTCAAGAGCGCATTGGAAATACAGGGTGCAGCAGCATAAGCGGGGGATGCTTTCTTTTAAGATTGAGTTACTATTATCATGAAGAATAAATAAATAAATATACAATAAGCAAGCAAGTGTAGATTGTTCATCATGCCCAGGTATTGAGCCCAAAAATGTTAGTTTCCTAGGCCCCTTACTAATGCCCAGTCACAAGTGATTCCTTCCTTGTCGGCCCATTCCTTAGTTATCGCGTACCCCAAAGCTGCTGCTTCTTGCAGAGATGAGAATCCATGCAGCGGCAAATAGTATGGGTCTTCCAGTGGTCTGTATCCTCCCTCGTGTCGGCTGACTGGCTGTACTGTCTTGTGTCGCGCTTTCCAGGTCTTTGGAAACTTGGCTTCAATTCTATTCATACCCAGGTCGCGCATGCCCCTCTTAAAGTCCTGGGCAGACGCTTCCTGAGACTTTATAAGTTTGATTGTCAACTCCCCCATTTCCTCGTATTCTTTGTTTGCATACAATTTTTGCACTTGTTCTTGATAACTACTCGCCATTCTCAAATGGATCATGGCTCGAATTTGGTAGCACACGCCAATTAAGTCGCGGTCATCCCCATCTTCAAATAGAGTCATTAACCACCCAATATACGGAACAAGCGTAGACCAAGATCGGGTATGTTTTATTCGTTGCATCACCACCTCGGCGCGATCTTCGTAATCAAATGCTACGATATACGCCAGTAACGCGTCCATGGCTATTACTCCGGCTTTTAGTGGTTTGGATTTTGAGTGCTTGTCAGATTCGTGCTTTTGGTTTCGTGCCAAATGTGCCCATCGTGACATTTTTTTCATGAGCAATTGGTGGTGAGAAGCGCGTTGTTCCTGGCTTACGCGTGGCTTATTCCTAATGGGTGTTGCTGGCGCGTTAGATCTCGTTTCAGGAGATGTAGATGCTGTTTTGGCGCTCTCCAAGTGGTTATTGTTATTGGTAGCTGAGCTTCTGTCGTTGTGATTTAAAGTCGGTTTATTAGGTACTGTGGCTGGTTTAGGAGGTAAACTGACTCGTGGGGTTGTATGTGTCGGCGTCGGAGTATGAGAGGAGTTCGGTTTTTTCAATGGCGCAGTTGGCGTAGTTGAATCATCCGAGCTAGAGTATGAACGACTTGTACGTGTTTTTTTCACTGGTTCCGTTGAAGGCGTCACGCTTGACTGTCGTTTCTTGGTCGACATCTTCTTCTTGTCGTTTGATTTTTCCGTAGCTTTACGGAGCATTTCAATGTCGCGTATTTTTAAAGCTACGATGAGCGAGGGTCGTCGTTTGGATTTTTCACCTGTGGGCGTGGACTCTGATGGTAAAGGAGATCCTTTGATAATCGTAACAGCAGATTTAGACCGCGGTGGCTTTTTTACTTTATTATCGTAGGCGAAAGATGGTGAGAGTAATTGATCAGAGATTGCATCTTCATGGCACCATGCTGGTAGAGTTGGAGACAGCATTGGGGGTATCGCCAGTGGAGAACCTGGCTGAGAGTCCAACATCTTTAAGGGGTTAGTTAGCAGAACAAGAGTGTTGCCAATAAGAGGAGTGCGTACCTCAGACGAGTCTTTGCCATTCAGCAGGCTCATGTTGTGAATCCGCGCCGGTTAGATGGAATAAAAGCTCGTGAACAAATGATGGGTGTGGCTTTAAAGTGGAGGCAGGACCGCAAAAAAATAAAAAAACAAAAAAGGCGTGTAAGGAAATGTACCGTTTGTGAGTGTCACCTGTTGGCTATGCATTGAAATTTAGACGTGGGTGTCGGTAATTTTTGACGATGAGATCTATCGGCGTCGATAACAGGACTGAGGCTTTGAATCCATGAAGAAGCGCAGAAGCGGCGTTGTATCGGTAATATAAGCAGCAGAAGAAGACGGGGAGATTGGTTGATGTAAGCTGGAAGTGCGAAATCAATGTGGCATTCATGGAGTTCAAGTGGTGAGGCAATGGGTTCTTCTTAGTCAATGCTGCATTTTGGGCAGGCTGAGGGTCTGTGCAGACAATTGATTCCGAGTGCCGTAGAGAAGTGGACGGGTATCGATTTGAGAGCGCGAAGTCGTGGGGGTGGGAGAAAGAAGAGTTAACGATAGGAGATTGTTTTTTATTTTTTTACTTTTTACTTTTTACTTTTTACTTTTTTACTTTTAAATTTTGTTTTGTATAATTTTCCAGGGCACAATCCATTCTGCGATGGCCATTCCCTTATCGTAACTCGGGGAGTGCACAACTCCGAGATAATGCTAACAAGAGCAGGGAAGCCATTTGCGAAATGAGCTGAGCCGCCCATTGAGCTCAGCGTAGTAAGGATGATCTGAGTAGCTAACTAGACACTTGGTCCAAACGTTACCCTCTTTTTGCGTGTTTCCCCCGATGCCTAAGCTCATCACCAAAAGTGCAACATTTCACACACTAATTGCAACAATATCCCCTTGAAAACGATGAATCATCTCAGGCCGATGACTCTAACGGCCCACAAACGTTCTGACGAAGATTCTCAGGGCAGCGGCCGTTGCTTTACGCGTCTGGAAGCTTCTAGGAACCGAAGCTGAGAGACCCCGAGTCATAGACAAGGGCACTCATGTATATATGACTGTATATATTGTATATATAGACCGGCACACCCTCGTTCCTTGAACTTTTCACGTTCATTTCCTTCGCATAGCGATCCAGAAGAAACTCAAAGCCACAGCAGCAATCAAGGCCAAAGACGTTCTCATAACTCACTCACTATTCACTCATTACATACACCCAAACCTCCCTAGAGAATGCAAAATGCCCAGCATTGAATACATTGAAGGTAACATCTATTCCCATTGTGGACCAAAATCAGTTCTGGCGCACTCGGTCAGTTGTGTTGGCGCTGAGGGCTCTTCCATCGCGCGCCAGATCAGTTCCCGGTTTCCCTCCGCATACCAAAAATACCTGCAAACGTGTCACGCGAACGCGTCAAACCCTGCCACGCTGTCTGGATCGTGTCTTCTGGTAAGGGATCAGGGATATTGGGTTGCATTTCTATTCACAAGTGTGGGGACTCCAAACAGCCGTGTACCCTTATCTCCGAAAGACTTGATTTTGCAGGCTACAAGAGAAGCTGTTACTGATCTGCTTCGGCAGTTGCACACCGACGCCTACATGAGCACTCTCCAGCCCGGCGACGAATACTTTCCTACCATCAACATAACACAATTAAACCTTCATGACTTTAGCATCCCCTGGTCTGAAACAGAACGACTCATTTCATCACTTCCCTTTAAATTTCGCGTTTACACTCTAAATTAATTGCCAACTCCCTAAGACATTACATTTCTAATCTTCAAACAAAAAAAAGCTAATAAGCACAGTCAATGAAACTCTGGCTAGCAGTAAACGAAAACCCTTTAAATGGATGAGATGAGTCTTTTCCATGATCCCCGTTGATAGGAATACCACTCTCCGACCCAATGATCTCGGGGTCAACGGGAGACAGATCCATTCCGGTGAAACTACTGGAGAAATTCTCAGCAAGCACTGGATCAGTAATGAGAGGCTGGATCGGAGGAATAATACTGGGATCACGTACTTCTAACTTCTTCCAGTCAATCTTACGGAAAAATCGGTGCTTCTTGATGATCGTGTCAAAATCCTTGTAGCCAAGGCGCTTCTTCGGGTCTTTGCGAAGTAGCTTCGCCATAATGTCCTGGGCGTCCAAAGAAACGTAGAATGGAAAATCTGGTCGTTTGGCCTTCTTTATCTTGTTCAAGATCATTTTGGAGCTGTTGCCAGGAAATGGGGGAGAACCCGTCAACAAGTCATAGCAAACTGCTCCAAGCGACCACCAATCAACAGCATAATCATAAGATTCTCCTTTGAGAACCTCTGGAGCCATGTATTCGGGGGTCCCCAGAAAGGTTTTGCATTGGCCAGCGTCATCAGCAGCAACCTTACTGAGACCAAAATCCGTCAATACCAAATGCCCATCAGCATCCAAAAGACAATTTTCTGGCTTGAGATCTCGATAAACCACGCCTACATTCTTATGCAGATGGCTCAGTGCAAGAATCATTTCCGCACAATAGAACGATACTACGTCTTCAGTCAACATGGCGTTAGTAGCGAGATGATGGAAAAGCTCTCCGCCTTGAGCGTATTCCAAAATGAGATACAACTTCTCCTGATCCTGCATGGCATAAAACAGCTTCACAATGTAAGGGTGACGTACAGATTCCAAAATCTCTTTCTCGGTTTTCGTCTGCTGAATTTTCTTTTCTTCCACAATCATTGAAGCCTTTTTGAGCTGCTTCTGAGCATACAGTCTGCCAGTTGATTTCTCGCGCACCAACATCACTTTGCCATATGTTCCGGTACCCAGTACTTTCAATCGTTCAAAATCACTGGGCTTTTTGCGCTGTCTACTTTCGACAGCAGACTCCTCAATATAGCTGGACACAAACGGTTTTTCGATACCAACCTCAAATGATTTTCCCAGTCGACTTGAAAACGACCCAACTGATCCCGCCTGGAATGACGAAGACAACAATGATCTATGATTATTGGTTACATCGTTGATCATGATCGGATTCGACTGAGGGAGCAAGTCACCAACAATGTCTTGAAGCTCTGCATTATCTTCCGGTAACTGGTAAATGATGGCGGATGCACTGCTAGGATTCGTAGAAATCGAAACAGCTCGAAGTCGAGAGTTGACTCTTTCAAGACCATCTAGATCGTCGAATTCAAAGATAGCGGCCATTAGAGACGAGTAGAGTTAAGTAAATTGTAAAAAAAAGAAAGAAAAAGGCTAGTTATCCAGCTTCCAGAAGCCTCTCCTCCAATCTCCAGACAAGGAAAAATAGTCGTGAGGGTTGAGACTTGACCGCGATCTAATTGTAAGCAACGGGCGAGAAAAGAGAAAAAGTAGGAAACGAAATCTCGGCAGCAAAATTCATGAGGGACACAAAACTAGTTAAGTATATTAGGACACCAGTTCAAGAAACAAACCAGAAGAGAGGTGGCAGACTGAAGTCGACCAAATATTAAAAGGCAAGAAAAAAAAAAATGTAAAGGCCCTTACCCATGGGACCAATAAAACTGAAACTTTTAACAACAGCGCGTGCGATGAGCGAAACCTCCCAACGTGACAGTTCCAACCGTCGAATTCCGAGAAATCTCGACAGCGGCAGGCTTATCACCGACCTGATGCGCGACCACAAATGCTTCAGTCGTGTGCAAATACACAACATCAATAAGACCATCAGCATCAGCACACACTCCTAACGCCCCGAAATACAATGGAGAGCGTTGAAAAGTGTGCTGCTCATTGATTTGCGCAATGAACTCGGGCATGTCGACTCCAGAGAAAAGTGTGTCGCACAGATTGAGACCAATTTGGGAAAGAATAATGTCTTCACCGGTACCAGACAGGCATATCGCTCTCACGCTGTTTTCAAAAGTGCAAATGTTAAGCCCAATCCTTAGCATCCCAGCTGGACCTACCCGTCCAGGTGTTTTTAGCGTAGCACCTCCTGAACTAGAAGCAACAGAAATAACTCCGTTCATATCGCCGCAAATTACTCCTACCGTGTCCTGAACTAGATCTTCGTTCTTTGGTGCATCAGCTTCCCGAGCCGATGTTAGCTCCTTGTAAGCCTGCCTCCAATTTAGAAAGTATGACAGAGCAGAATTGGAAATAAGATCTTGCCCTGTACGTAGTCCCTTTTTTTCAGCATATAATTCTGCGCCTCTCCCTACCAGCATCACTGGTCGTACTCTTCCAATTATGTCTGGTTTTTCATCCAGCAGGTCTTTCAGTAAGTGTCCAGCAATTTCAACTGGATTGGTTATTCCAGTGACACATCCAACTGACGCACCTAGACCCTTTGATGACTCCATGATGCTAGCGTCGCACTCTGCAACCCCATCGAAGTTGAGCTGTGAACCATACCCAGCATTGGTCAGCGCTGAATTCTCCAATATCTTGCAGACTTCAATTGCTGCTTCATAACTCGATTTTCTATCTTTCAAAAGTGAGATGCCCTCTCGACAACATACTCTGGCTAATTTTTTCAATGCCTTTTCATTGGCAACGCTGTGTTTACCGGCGCCCAGATGTACAGTAACAAAGGGGGTACTCATTTCAAGTCCAAGTCGATGTAAGCAATATCGCTTCCTCGGATACACAAGGTGCCTTTATGCAATCCCCAATTGGTCTGAAAGCCTGTAATGGCGAATTTGGATTCGGAAGAATCTACTGCAGATAAGTTTTGAGCAGGGAGCAAGGGTTTAGAATCATATAATTTAATTTGGAGGTTTGTGGCAGTAGAATTTTTGGCATTCTCTGGGCGGCAAAAAGCGTCGTACAACAAAATTGACCTCTGCCGTTGAATTGTAGCTAGTTTAAACCCCTCGTCAGATTCACTGGCGCTTTGCGTAGCCATAATATACTCTGCTTTCTTGCTAAAGTGGAGAAGGGCAGGCCCGAAGTTGGGTAATAAATTCACTGCTATGAAATTTTGCTTCGAAATTACCCTGCGACTTACCTCTACACTGTTAAATTGTCCTCAAATAAGTTTTCTCTTCCCATCTCACCACCTCCCCTTAACGTACGACCCGCAAGATTTTGCAATATATAGGTACAGTGTGTATGTTTGACATCTAACTTGTAGTATCCGAAATGTCCGTTCCTCCCTGGCGTAAATCTAACCGTGAGTGTCTTCCAGCTGCTCCAACCTTCTCTAACTGTCCAGCTTCGTACACTGCGGTGGCAACTAAAACAACTCTCAGTAGACCACCTCCTCCTGCACCACAAGCTCAGGAGACTCCAGCGGACCCCAAAACACAATGGCCGGAATCTTTAAAACTGTTTGTGTCCAACTGCTTCGATCAAATCGACCCTAAAGATACACCAATTATGGAAACTCAGCTCAAGGAGGTCATTACTAAAGCTTTTGAATTAGGATCAACATGGACGATTGACTGGAGTAAAGCCACGCTACCAATATTAGAGCTCCGTAAGAAAGAAAAGAAAAGACTACTCGCAAAAGATACCAGCCAAGTAATAAACTCCAAGAAGCAAAAGACCAATAACAAAAAAAAGTAAGTGTGGTTTCTGTTTACGATGCTCTCTTGCTAACTATAAAGTGATCAAAATGGCTTTGCCCTCAATGAGAAGGAAGAAAAGAGACAACAGCGATTAAAAAGATTTGAGAATACAGAGCGCCCCAGTATTACCCCCACCCGTCAATACCCTCCTACGAATCCCGATGAGCCAATTGTAGGTTACTCTACTAAGCTCGAAAAACGGTATCTCCGTCTCACGTCCGCTCCGGACCCGGCCTCCGTCAGGCCGTTGCATATTTTGAAAGAAACTTTAGAACTTTTGAAGAAAAAGTGGAAAGAAGAGCAGAACTACTCATACATTTGTGATCAGTTTAAATCCATGAGGCAAGATTTGACAGTGCAACATATACGGAATGAGTTCACAGTGCTCGTGTATGAAATACATGCCCGCATTGCCCTTGAAAAGGCAGACTTGGGGGAGTACAACCAGTGTCAATCACAGCTTAAGGTGTTATATGCCCAAGGAATTCCAGGGAATAGCCAAGAATTTTTAGCTTATCGAATGTTGTACCTGCTGCACACGGGGAATCATGCTGACATGAGTGATATTCTGCTTGACCTGGAAATTGCCAAGGAGAATGGTAAAGACCTTGATGAGGCAATAGCTCACGCGCTGAAAGTCAATACCGCCATGTCCACCCGAAATTTCCACCGACTGTTTCAATTATACGTAGATGCGCCAAACATGGGTGGATATGTGATGGATTCTTTTATCCAGCGTGAGCGATATGCTGCGCTTGCTGCCATATGTCGTGGTATGCGACCAAGTGTTGGAGTTGACTATTTGACCTGCGAGCTGGGATTTTCCGGCGAAGATGAATTTTTCGAGTTTGCTGAAAAGAGCAAAATTACAATGTTCCTTAAAGAAGTGCAAAGCACAAATAATGAAGCAGGCGACGAAAAGAACTCTAAGATAACCAGCAAGGGCCGCACAAAAATATTACAGACTAAAGAAGCATATCCTATAATTGAGGGATTGAAGCTGGCTGCCTTTGCGAAAGTTGACATCAAGGGCCAAATTTAATGCTAATATCATGACTCTTAATGACGGCGTTTTGAAGTTCGTAAATAGATTGGCACCTGTGAGTGATTATCTTAATGGACGGGGTATATGCAAATGTGTTGATCTATTTTACATGGCTTGCCAGAAAGAGCAGGTAGAGATATATGCCACTATGTCCTACTAGAATGAATTGATCTGCAAAAGTCCTCTGAGTTGCATCCACTGTCTTCACAAACAAAACTTCTTAAGTTGGTATTAATAGCACCTTGGACAGGGTATCATCTTTTGCTATGAATTTTTTGCCATGCAGGTCTAACAAAAATGCCCAATAAGTTCATCTAGTGTATTTGAGGCCGCATTCCCATGTAAGAAAAATCAATCGTACAGTAAGTGAAATATATCACAGGTAATTTTGATGGGCGGAACAGCAAGGTTAAACAGCATCAGAGCAAACAAAGTCTGCTCGTTTGTTTAAATGGTGATCGTATGGAAATATATGGGGATTCCAATATTATAGTCACGTGATGTGTAATTTTCGTCACGGTATATTTCAGATCAACCAAACTGAATAATTGAATGGGTCTAAAAATTTTCGAATGAAAACTCCAGGGCTCAAGGCTACACGTCGCATCCACAAAGCCATACTACATTTCCAAAATGGCACCCGCTGCTCGCCCCGAGAACGTCCTGAAGGTAAGCAGAATCAGTCACTGGCAGCAAAAGTATATGAAACTAACTATTTAGCGTGCTGACGAGCTCATTGCTGTCGATCAGTCTTCAGCTGCTCTCGAGCTTCTTTACGATACATTAACTTCCAAGCGCAGTCGCAATGTTAGCGTAGCTTTTTTGGAACCCATCATCCTCAGGTTCATTGACCTTGCTGTGAGCTTGCGCAAGGGCAAGCTTGTGAGAGATGGTCTTTACCAGTATAAGAAGATTGTTCAGGCCACAGCCATTGGATCTTACGAAGTTGCCATCAAGAGATTTATCGAGCTCTCGGAACAGAAGGTTGCTGAGGCTCAGGCCCAGGCTCAGAAAATCACTCTTGATGCTGATGAGGATCTTGAAGCTTCAGAGACTCCTGAGGACATTCTGCTGGCCACTGTTTCTAGCGAGCAGAGCAAGGACAGAACTGACAGAGAGGTTGTCACGCCTTGGCTCAAATTTCTGTGGGAAGCTTACAGAGGATCCCTCGATAGTCTCCGCAACAACTCTCGTTTGGAGGTTTTGTACAAGGCCACCGTGTCGCAAGCTTTCGACTTCTGCATCAAGTACACTAGAAAGACTGAATTCCGCCGCCTTTGTGAGCTCCTGCGTATCCACTTGAACTCTGCTTCCACTCAGGTCCGCAACACTGGTGCGCCCAACCCCATTGATCTGTCTGACCCTGATACCCTTCAGAGATACCTTGATACTCGCTTTTCTCAGCTGAACGTTGCTGTGAAGCTCGAGTTGTGGCAGGAGGCGTTCAGATCTGTCGAAGATGTTCATACCCTGCTCAACCACTCTAAGCGTCCTGTTAAGCCTGTTATGATGGCCAACTATTACGAGAACTTGACTCGCATTTTCCTCGTTTCTGACAACTATCTGTTCCATGCCGCTGCCTGGAGCAAGTACTTTTCTCTAATGTTGCAGGCCCGTAACAGCAAGGAAGAGGACCTCACCCGCATTGCTTCTTCGCTGCTTATTTCCACCCTTGCTATTCCCACCTTCCCTCAGTCACAGCTGAGAGGCGGTTTCCAGGAGGACGAACTTAGACATCGTAATACCCGTTTGACTTCCCTGCTCAACCTGGCCAAGAACCCCACTCGTGATGCTTTGCTTAAGCAAGCTCTCTCAAAGAACGTTTTGAACTACGTTCGTCCCGAGATTCATGCCCTTTACAAGATTTTGGAAGTTGAATTCCATCCCTTGAGCATCAAGACCAGAATTGTGCCCATCATTTCTGCCATTGCTGGAATCCCTGAGTACAAGCCTTACTTCAAGCCCCTGTATGATGTCATCTTGACTCGTCTGTTCCAACAGTTGTCGCAGGTCTATGAGACTGTCAAGTTTGACTTCGTCATTGACCTTGCCACTTTCCCTGCTCCCTTCCATTCTTCTCCTACTGCTATTGAGAAGTTCATTGTCAAGGGCTGCCACAAGGGTGAATTTGATATTACCATCAACCATGAGACTCGCTCCATTACCTTTAAGGATGATATTTATGATGAGTCCAAGGTGAACAGCAGTATCACTGAGTCCGCTTCTTCTCTGCAGCTTACTCCTTCCGAGATTGTTCGTACTCAGCTTTCGCGCCTTGGTAAGACCCTGTTTTCAGTTGTTTCTCAGGTCGACAGCGGTTTCATTGCGGAACGCGACAGTCTGAGAGAGGCTGCTATTGAGCGTGCCGTCGTTGGTGCTCAGGAAGAAAATCGCGAGACCCTTGAGCGTCTCAGAGCCATCGAGACCAGACAGCGTGAAGCTGAGAACGAGCTGCGTAAGCGTGAAGAGGAAGAGGCCAAGAACCGTCTTCTCAAGATTCAGCAAGACCAGGAGGCCGAGCGCCAGCGACTTGCTGATGAAGCTGCCAAGCGTGAGGCTGACCGTCGCAAGCGTGAAGAGCATGCTCTTTTGGAAGCTGAGAAGAGAAAGGTTGCCGAAGAAATCAACTCCAAGGGAATCATCAAGATTGATGTTGACAACATTGAGGAGTATGACACTGCTGATCTGCGTGTTCTGCAAATCAAGGAGCTTGCCAAGGTTAACAAGGAGCTCAACGAGCGTATGAAGACCATTGGCCGCAAGGCTGACCACATCGAGCGTGCTATTCGCCAGGAAGAAATTGCTTACTGGGTCAAGGATGCCGAGAAGCAACAGGAGATTGACCAGAAGCTGCATGAGACTAGATACCAGGCTCTGCTGGCCAAGACCAAGAAGGACCACGAAGAGCGTCTGGCCTTCAAGAAGCGTGTCGAACGTATCATGCCCGATTACTTTGAGATCAGCAAGGCTGTTCAGGATGCCCGCAAGGAGGAGTTTGAGAAGTCTCGTAAAGAAAAGGCTGCCGCTTTTGAAAAGGAGAAGGCTGCTCGTGTTAAGGAGGTCACTGCTCGCAGAGCCCATGAACGCCAGCAAGAACAAGAACGCAATGAGCGCGAGGCTCGTCTCACCTTTGAGAAAAACCAGAGAATCCGTGAAGAAACCGAGCGACTTGCCAAGCAGCGTGCTGAGGAGAAGGAGAGACTTGCTACTCTTGCCAAAGATCTTGCCGAATCTCGCAAGGCTGGTGATCTTGCTGCACAGAAACAGGCCGAGCGTGAAGCCGAAGTTGAGCGCAAGCTGGCCGAGCGTAAGGCTGCGCTCAGCGGTGGTGCTGCTTTCAACCGACCTGCTCCTGCTGGAGGCGCCTATCGCCCTCCTGCTAGAAGTACCTCTGCCTATGTTCCTCCATCCCGAACTGCCCCTAGCTCTGGTGCTTACCAACCTCCTAACCGTTCTACGTCTGGTGCCTACCAGCCTCCTAGTGCTCGTACTTCTGGCAGCTACGTTCCTCCTAGTGCTCGTGGAGGCGCTAACCAGCCGCCGTCGCGCTCGGCCTCTGGTCCTCAGTCGTCGGAGTCTTCCAGCACTCCCCCTCCCGCGAGAACTCCCGGTGCCTACGTGCCACCTAGTCTACGCAAGAAATAGTCATGTCCTTTACCCTTTAGCAATTGTATTAGTTAGTTTGTGATTTGCGGACAATAAAAGTTGTTCTTTATTTCTTTTTATTCTTTTTTTTGGTTTTTTTTTTTTTTGGTTTTTTGTTGGCGTCCATAAGACAAGGGATCAAAGATGTAAACAAGTGTTCACTTTTGACGTTTTTCACTTTTTGACGTTTTTCACTTCTATCCTCTCACACACCACCATAAGCATTCATCAACAACAATGGCACCCACATTTTTCGAAGGTATCAAGCGCGATTTCAAGGATGTTAGCGTGAGCGCAGACCAACAGATCAATACGCCCGAGTTTCTCGAGGCTGCCGAGTCCCTGGTGACTTTGTTTGACCTCCTTGGATCCAGCGCATTCGCTGTGGTCCAGAAGGACATGACTGGCAACATCAAGGTGAGTAGAGTGACACTAATATAGCCATAATGATGGTGAAGCTGTTGGATAGTGCCGACGCTACAGCCCATTGTAAATGCACTGAGCTAACAGATCGCAGAAAATCCGCGATCAGTTCCTCAAGAACCCCATCGCCTCGGAAACCCTGCAGGCCATTGTACTGGCCGAGAAGGACCAGAAGAAGAAGGACGCCACTCAGGGTCTTCTGTGGCTCACTCGCGGCCTTTCGTTCACGGCCAAGGCGCTGCGCAAGAGCGTGACCAACCCCACGGAAGAGCTGAGCGTCTCGTTCACGGCTTCGTACAACGAGACCCTGACCAAGTACCACAACATGATTGTCCGTGGCGTGTTCAAGGTTGCCATGAAGGCGTGCCCCTACCGCAAGGACTTCTATGCCAAGCTGGGTGAGGACCAGGCCGTGGTTCTGAACGAGCTCGAGGTCTGGCTGGCGGCCCTGGAGAACATTGTCAACATCATTGAGGCGTTCTTTGAGTCTGGCAACTACGGAAAGGGTTTGTAAGAAAAGAGAGGCCGTTGAGCCCGTGTATTGCTTATTTTTTTTTATTAGTTCGTATTATTAGTATGGGACCTTATTTGTATAAAAAGTGGATAACTTGAGATCAATTTTTTCAGCAACAAACCAAACAAGCTTAGAAAACAGAAAAACAAACACCAAAAATTAAGCATCATGGACCAAAGGAAGCCTGTTGACCCCAATAGGTGGTATCCAAACCCGTCGTTCGGACTGGAAATATGGGGCCCGCTGGTACCGGCCAACGATATCAAGGGCGGGCTCTACGCACTTGCTGGGATCCAGATGGCCACGGGCATTTTCATGTGGTGGATCCCAGGCCGAGGTGGCATGGCGAAAGCAGCAGCCACGCAGGCGGCGAGAATGGCCAGCACGGTGCCACGGTCGACCGTGTGGAAAAACCGGGCCCTGCGCGCCATGGGCGTGTTCACAGGCACGTACCTGGTGTTCCTGAGCGGGCTCGAGCTCGTCCGGCTCCAGCTCACGCGAGACCCGTGGGTGGAGGACGCCAGGGAGGCGCGCCGCAGGGCCGAGGCGACGCTTGGCAAAGACAAGGTGTCGTGGTGGTTCGGACCCACCGGGTACCGCGCCGTGGAGTACAGCGAGTGGAAACGCCGGGTGGACGAGCAGCTGGCGGCGCGCACTGCGCTGGATGACGGCGTCAGCGGTGGCGTTGCAACCGGGCTGGGAGATCATAAGTGGAAGGTAGTGAAGGATGTGCGGGGAGAGCTCAAGGAGAGCAATCGCAAGCTGGCACAGGACATTCTTGAGCACGGAGTCAAGAAGTATCAGCAGCAGACGGATCAGGCAGCAGCACCCCAGGCAGGACATGCGCGGGTGGTGGAAAAGGAGCTCCAGCACAAGAGCGAAACACACGACAAGCAAACGCACATGGATGAGGACGGGGAGGCAGAAGAGTGGATTCAATTGGATCCGTGGAGGACGCTCCGCGATGAAATCGAAGTGCATATGAGAGTGTTCCCGCATACGTGGTCTGTGGACGTGGACGAGGGCCACGACGGCGAGACCGAGCCCGAGAAGGCCCTGACGTCGGTGATTTTGTCCATTGGCGAAAGTCCCCACGGGCCGTCTGCCTCGGAGGAGCAGCGCTAGTTATGCCAAATTGAAATCTACATAGTAATTTATAGCTTGGGTGTTCATTTAACTTCCCACGTAGCCCGAAATCTATTTTTCAGTTTACCAACCACCTTTCTTGCTCCATCTCCAAAAGTCAATTCGCAATGCACACAAATCAATTGCTGAAGCTCATCTTTGCCATTGCGGCGCTCTTCGTGGCCTTTGTGGCTGCCGCCGATAAGGACGACCTGCCCAAGCTCCGCGTCGGTACGTCGTGACACTCTCGCCGCCAACAGAATCTGCTAACCTGACCTTCTAGGCATCCTCAAAAAGGTCCCCGCTGAGAAGTGCCTGCGCAAGGCGCGGGCTGGCGACGTGATCAAGGTGGACTACACGGGCGCGCTGCTGGACGGCACGGTCTTCGACACCTCGCTCAAGGCCGGGCGCACGCCCCTTGAGTTTGGACTTGGCCTCGGACAGGTCATTCCAGGCTGGGACCGCGGGCTGCTGGGCATGTGCATTGGCGAGAAGCGCAAGCTGACGATTCCCAGCCACCTCGCGTACGGGTCTGCGGGCGCGGGCAATGCGATTCCGCCGGACGCCACGCTGGTGTTCACAACGGAGCTGATTGCCATCCAGGGCTACGAGCCCGAGGAGGCGGCCGAGGAGGAGGGCAAGGAGGCGGCCCCCAAGGCGGAGAAGGAGCCGGAGGATCTGCCTGAGCCCGAGACCAAGCCTGCGACCGGCGGGGACGCTGATGCGGAGGAGACACCGGAGACCGCCGCGCCTGCTGGTGAGGCTGACCCTGAAGTTGACGAGGTCATTGAGCCTGAGGCCACGGGCAAGGACCGCGACGAGCTTTGACTCGCCTGCTGGAACCTAGTACCGTGCGCGATATTTGTGCTCCTGTTCCCCAAGTCGGTAGTCAGTATGTATTCTTACAAGTGATGATATAAAAAAAGTTGTAGCATGTAACGCACAGAACACAATTCTTCGATACATGGCGTACCTAGCGTGGTACTCAGCAGGACTATTCTCCACTAGCTAGCTATCCACAGGCCAAGTCGGTCACTCTGGCCGCCTATAAAGACATGGCACTTCCCTGCTGTTCTTCTCCTCAAGATTGAACCATTGAGGCTGTAGGCTACTAACTGTGACCCCCCATGGCTCTTAGTCTTGAGGCACGCTGTACGACTACCAGAGTAGTGACGCCCTTTCTGCGCACCGGCCTTCTCTCTTGCTCACCCCACCACATTGTCTTGAGAGATCGCTACAAGCACTCCAAAACAACAGCCACAAGGCAACCAAAAACTCAATTCCTTTCCCAGAAAAGCTGCTTCCGTTCGTTTTCAGTTTCTACAAGCTGTGCAATTCACAAGAAAAAAATGTCCGAATCGTACGAGCACGATAGACAGACCGTGGAGCAGGTCCGGTCCGGGGCGACCGACTTTGCCGTCATCTACCAGGTAGCCGGGCCACCCCCACCATCGCCGCTGCAGGACGAGGCCGCCGCAGACCAGGGCCCGCTGCTTGTGCTCGACGCCTCCTTCAACCCGCCGCACAACGCGCACCTTGCGCTGTTCACGCAGGCGCTCGCGCAGTACACGGGGAGCAATGGCGGGGGCAGTGGAGGTGCCGGGGCCGGGGCCGGGGCCCGCGACGTGCTGCTGCTGCTGGCGACGTCGAACGCAGACAAGCCGGGCCAGGACGCGGGCCAGTACGCGCACCGCGTGGCGATGCTGAGGCTGTTTGCGGACGCGTGTGCGGCCGCCACGCAGGGCGGCGTGACCGTGCGCGTGGCGCTGACGAACCGAGCGCGGTTCGTGGACAAGTTTGAGCAGGTGTCGAAGCTGCAGCGTGCCGGCGGCGGCGGCGGTGACGATGAGGGTGGGGAGATCCGGGATGTCGTGTTTCTTGTCGGGTTAGACACGCTCGTGCGCATCTTTGACGCCAAGTACTATCCTCCTGTGGCTGCGCCTGAGCTCACGGGTGGTGCCACGGGTGCCCACGGGCGCCAACAGCAACAGCAACAGCAACAGCAGCAGCAGCAGCAAGCAACGGCCTCGCAGCTGCTGCCTGTTTCCAGAGCTCTGGCCGGCGATTTTCAGCAGCACGTCCGTTTTTTTGTGCTGAGCCGGGCGCCCGATTCCAGCGCGGCCGGTGAAAGCGCAAAGGCTGACAGTGCTGACGCCGACGCCGCCGCCTACCTGGCAGCGCTTGCTGCGGGCCGTGTCCCGGGCGTGGGCCCGGAGTGG